>CAJDYZ010011845.1:45310-72576 GCA_903986555.1 Heterotrigona itama
TGAATACTTTGCACAGTTTATGTATTTTTAATCTCTCACTTTATGTACTAATCATACGTGCATCGTATGCATCTTTGCATCTTCAAATTTACCATAAGTGCATAAAAATTCGCGGTCTAGTTATAATTTTGTAAAAGAAGATTATATAGCAATCTATTTGATCTCATTTTAAAGTATAGAATTTCTACTTTAATCTAAATTCGTTTTTTTTTTTTCAAAAATGATTTTGTACTATGTAAGGAGCAGAGATGTGGGAATACTTTTCCTTTCGACAATTGTAAAAATTCAAACATCTTCGAAAGTATTGAAAAAGTGTTTCCACGATTAAATCCATCATCATTTCGAAATCTGGACAACAAAGTCTTTAGAACATGCTATGCAATCTTTAATAAAATTCAAAAAATCCTAATGTTCAAAATTCAATAAAAAGTTATACAGTAGGTTTTTGAGATTTCAGTCTTTTTCTATCGTTTTCAGAGACGTTCGAATTTTTACAGTTTTCGAGGAAAAGAAACCTTTCACTTCCCCATCCATTATATGACGTAAAATTATCTTTGAAAAGAACGAACTCGAGACTGTGAAATTAGAGATCTTGCACTATAGAACGAGATGAAAGGTATCGTTATATGATTCTTTTTTTTTTTTTTTTTACTTTTAAAGTTATAACAATTTAAAATTATCGACAATTTTTGATCGTGATTCAGTTGTGCTCTTCACTGTTACGTTCTATATCGGATTACAACCCGCCTAATGTCTTGCTTGTTTGCATTTAGCAAATTCGGAGGAAAACCAAATAGTCGAAACAATCGGAATGCGTAGACATGTCGCACCGCGACGTCGCGTCGTATCTACTGATTGCATCGCGAATATTCAGTAATTCTTGGTACTGTTCTCGGCCATTGAGCGTTCATCAAATAATGCCAGTTGATCACAGAGTGGAGTAAATCGCAAACTAATAATAATGAACGCGATACAGACAAAAGGACGGCCAAATAGTTTCAAAACTATTAGCAAACAAGCGTTGTTAATTTACGAGGCGACCAAACGGCTAATGGGAGCGACAAGTTAATTACCACGCGTTCAACTATCTAGGCGAATGCTTTCATAAGAATTATTTGCCAACTGAACATCGACGCAATATTTCAAAAACTATGACTTTATGAGGGGTGCAAACTACGTCAATTATCGTTCGTAGCTTGTTACTGAAAAGTTGAGTGTAAACCTTTTACTGGTACGTAAGAACATTTACTTTAGCAAGTTCTGTAATTACTCTATGAAACTGTTATCGAGATATCTCACACGAGAGTTTGCATATTCTACGAATTGAAACGGAAGTTGAGAGATTTTGTAGTTCTAATTCAAAGAAAGAGTGCACGATTCTTCCAGACACTGGAAATTGTGAAACTTTCGTTTAGGAATATATGATTCGTTCGTCCTAATCTAACCTAATCGTTTTTTTTTTTTTTTTGCCTCTTCTTTTTATCGGCGAATTGAAAATACGGATTTGGAATTGCTGGAAACTGCAGTATCGTTTTTAACAATGATGAAATGAAAGATTTTCATGTAGTTATTATCGCTTAAACTTTGTCATTTTTCGATTTTCTATTTTCCTGTGTTGTGCCGGTCGCGTAGTTTTTTCTAAAAAATTGAACTATCCACCGGGATAAATTCGATGAGCATAATACCCTGAGCATGAATTTTTCGACGGAATTTGCCGGCGCTGGATTTCCATCGATCGTGTATAAAAAAACTAATCACTCAAACTAGCAATCAACCATTAAAACGCTGGTCATTTTGCTATGGATTCGCCACGGGATATACGCGGCTGGATATTTAAAGGTCGCCCTCCCAAAAATATAATTGAAAATACTCTGCTTCTTTCATGCAATTGGCGCAATGCTCGACGTTCCGTTGTATTTCTGCAACGTTAAACGTTTCCGCGTGTCTTTATTATTTCTCTTTCAATACCTATGAAAAACGTATTAAAAAGGAAGAGTACTTTCATCTTGACTCGTTACAAAAGAAGATGAAAGCCTACTTCAACAGGCTCCGAGGACCGCCACTCGTAAATATTTCACCGAGAAAAACGCTGCACTTGTTGCGCTTACATGCAATCTCTTGTACAGTGGTATATATTTCCTCTGCAGCGTTAATTATACGATATTTCAGTGACAATTAATGGACACTACATAATTACTATGTAAAGTTTGCAACGCTGGAAAAAGCCCTTCTGTTCACAATCGTACGTTTCACCGCATAAATGGAAGTCGAAATGATTGGCAAATACATATCGGGTTTTGGAAAGTTGAGAGAAAGTGACAGGTGGCGTGGATTTTGTTCGCGCCAGTATGATTGAAAACTATTACGTTAATAACAGTTGGGTATACAATCAAGGATGACAGTAGAATTTTCCGGTTGGTAAAGATAAAGAGGAAATAGAAAATATAAAATTTAAATGGCACCAACAACGGTTCTTAAGAGGAGCGGGGAAGATTTACATTTCACATTTTGTTGAGTTCAATCTTCTCGCAAGGAAAAGAAGATTCTTCCAGCTGCCGGTGCATTTGAATACTTTCATAGTGAGTGAATAGATTCTTTTTTGAATAACTTGGAGGAAAAATGGGCGAAATTAATGTCCGCCGTTGATGTTTCTATAGTTGACAAAAATTATTGTATGTCTATACAATAATTTTTTTCAACAATATTTTGTAACAATCATTTCCGGTGACGACTATTATTTTCCGACAACGTAAACGCAATCGATATTTCTGTGTATTCAAACAGTAAACAATTTCAACGAAAATTTTGTAAAAAATTATTTTAAAAAACATTTTACGTATAAACATCGTTTGAACTCTTGAAAATGAATTCCATAAATAAAAATCAATACTTTCATACTTTTTACGAGAATATTCACAAATATCCGGAATTCAGTGGAAAATATACACGTAGGATTTAATTATTCGTGGATGGTCATCTTCGTGACAAAAATTATAAATTTGAATATAGGAATAACGGAAATTAATTTACTTGTTAATTTCTGGTATTTATTGTATTTCTTTTCTACTACACCAAAAATTTAACTTATTAAACGTATAATACGATTTTTTAAAAATATTTTTTGAAAGGCATGATAATTTGCAATTGTTCTTTCTCAATAACTTCATAAATTTTTCTATAATATTTAGATTTGAAGATAGTATAGTGAAATTGCTGCGGCATATAAAACATCTTGTACCATGCACATTGTGTTTTGGATTATTTTATTGTTGTTTTATTGTTACTTTATTTTATTTCTATTTAATGCTACAATTGTCTTCTAGTCCTATTTTATTTTCATTTAAACAGAGTCCTATTTTAATCACGTTCAAACATATTTTTTTGGAATAACAATATTCGGAATAACAATAACATTTTATGTATCATATAAAATGAAGAGATGCAATTACACTACCATCTATAAGTTTCCGGACACTTGAATTCTCGTTGAAAATTGATATTTCAATTTGTGAAAAAGAATCACACAGCAATCAATCTAGACTCATTTTAACGGGAAGCCTCTACTTTCGGAACGTTTCATTTTTTTTTCTTTTTTTTTTCAACGTTTCTACATTATGTAGAGGGTGAGAGACGAAGGTGCCATTTTTTTTCGAAAATTATTCAAATTAAAACTCCATGGACATTGGAAAATCTTTCTTATAACATGGAATTTGTGCACTATAAACTCGTAATGAATGCGTACTTTGTGAAAAATACAAGACTTTAGAAAGAGCAAAATTTAGTTTATTGATTCGCTATTTTCCTCTGAATGTTATCAAGGAATTATTTTTTTATAACCTGCCCTCACTCTCGTTCAAATTTCTAAAACGATTTTCACAATATGTGTGTATTAAATTCAAATAAATTGTTATTTTCGTTCGCTGCTAGTTTTGAACAGCGATTTCAATGCATCAGATTTTAAGAAAAAAGAAAATTACGAACTCTTGGTCCATATTACCGTCCGTCTTTCTAAAAGTATTTATTTGTTTATGTTAAAGTATTTTAAATAAACAAAACTTTCATTTATCGCACTAATGCTTTTCTCACTCATCGTTTTATAAATATGTTCTTACAAATGTAACAGCATTCACTTTATAAGCATTATAAGTTTTGCAAACGGAGCGAGAAGAAATAATTCACGAAGGGAGCTAAAATACGGTGACCATAGCATGATTGGCATGAACAATGCAAAGTCCCATTATGGTTATTGCCAGCAATCGTGACTCGTTACAGAGTTTGCAGAGTCTACAGATCGAACTTGATTTACATAACGTTCGGTTACATTGCATAGCTAATACATCATCGTTACCTGTATTGGATTTAATCTACGTTCGATGTTCCATTTTTCACAGTTATTTTACACGTGGACGCATATTTAAAAGAAATCGTGGTCGAATTTAAAAAAAAATCGAAATATTTCCGGCTTTGCGCCATTTTGCGCCCAGTTTTAGTTTCAGTTTCCCTCGTATGGAAAAGTTGACGAAGAACCCAATATCTCGTACGCTTCGTTTGAACCACTACCCGTATTCATCTTGCCAATAACTCGCTCTTATAGCCAACGAAGAATTTCAATCTTCCATCCGTTCGTGTACTCTTCGCATTTTTTCATTTCTTCTTTTTTTGAGGGGAGGGGGAGGGGGGAGGACGCTCGGAAAATATTTCGAGATAATTCACCTTGAAGCGAAGTGGTTTGTGCTACTAAGATGGCGGAGAGTTTACGGGGAACCGCCTTTCCGATCAATTTTGCAATAGCATTTCTAAAAATCATCTATTTCTTTCGAATTCATCTGCTATAAGCTCGTAATTTGTAAAATGTTGTAACATTATTGTTTCTGGAAGCCTTAAACTAAATGCCTGTTAAACTAAACAAATACACCGCATAGATGTTATTGCTTCATTGCTATCATTTTCTGATGAATTTCTTTTGTCTAGCCTCTTTTGTGTGCTGCTTATTAAATTTTATTATTAAAATTCTGTCTTTAACTCTTTACAGTTCTGTGTGAGTGATTTCCGTGATTTGTTCCGAATGTGTAGCGAAATTAAGCGTTTGGAAACGTTCGCTTCGCCACAACTAAAGTTTCTGCACAGATCGTTCCAACTTTCCAGTTTCCAAGGTGTTGAAGTGAAAATTGCTGCTTTCGAGATCGTGTCGTTTTCTGTAGCAAAAGATTGACCATCAAAGAAATATATCAAGAATAAGCTTGATAAGATACAAATCCTTTGTCAGTAACTGAAACATACCGATATACCGAATGGCGAGTATCGTTGTCGTCAATGTGCAACGAACGCGATGAAATATGAAGCATCAGGGAAAATGGGACGAATGGAAGGAAGCGTGTTGGTTCGTGATTTGTAACGTTGTAAGAGTGACTAACGGTGTTGCGGTCTTAATAAATCGGCGGGCTTTCATCGAAAGCATTTAAAGCAGGAAAAGCTGTTGACTTTTGCTGAGAAAATCGCGTGCGCTTCAAGAACTGTTAGCGAAGTGCATTCGCTCAACAAATAAACAAAAAAAGAAAAAAAATCAATAAGCCTGAACAGCACGAGGCAGTTCGACCGATAGTTTAAATAATCGGCTTTATATACATATAAAAAAAAGCCGGTATTTCACGATCGTTCAAATCTTGGAGCGTTCGTTGATAACAAACCTCGCGAAACTGCCAGATAAAAAAGAAACAGGAGAAAAAAAATATCCATGCGATTTTACGAGTCAACCAAACCTGAGCAAACTTTTCCCCGTGCAGAGATAAGCCAGGAGGAATTTTCGGGACGGTAAGTGCATTATACCTGGCCTCGTATTTGGCTGTGGCGATGACGCTGAAAGAAAATACGAGAACATCGGGAATGGAAAAAACCAGCGAGCGTAACGCAAGACCGAAAATTGGTGCTAGTTTGATTTTGCACGCGCGACCAATTCGGCATCATAGATTCCATTTAGGCAAGCATCGCATAGTTGCGCGATTGAACAAGCGAGCGAGGATAAAGAATGAAAGACAATCGTGTCACAGGGTCTCATAATTCCTCACGTCGGATTTGTCTTTCTTCAGAATAATTTTACTATTCTCCATTGAATTTTGCCGAATTGGATCGATCGAAACTACTGGACAGAAAATATCACGAATTAACTATTTAGTACTTGTAATTATATATAACATATGTGTATATTCGAATGTAGATTGCTATTAAATTACAGACTTTTGGGTGAATTCACATTTTCGAGAATTTAATTAAAGAAGATAGAACCTCGATAAAAAATCGTTTTACTTACGAAATGTTATCGAAAGCACTGAATATTAAATACTCTAAAATTTCCTGTAGGCGCACAGAATTCCGCAATCTATTATTATAGTCTAATAAAATAGAAGTTTTTTTTATTTTCGTCGGTTCTCTTTGATTTTTTTTTATTTCTTTTTTTTTAGAAAATAGACTGTGATAAGATCAACTGTTTTCTAACTATAAGTTAAAGCTTTCTTTTTTTAGCTTGATTACAATATAACAATAACCAGAGCTGGATAATATTTTGAGAGGTAAATATTTTAGATATCTTAGATTCTTTTTTCTTTCGGCTTAAATAAAATTTTAAATAAGCTGCAATATTTCGACAAACAAAAAATATTTTCATTTGAACAACTTTAAACCGCAAAATAAAATATTTTTATTTGAATAATCTGAAATATGAAATACTTTAATTTAATAATCTAAAGCATGAAATAAAACACCTTAATCTCGCTTAAAGCACTGGGTCCATAAGTAATGAGGTTTTTCCGATTTATTCTTTGACGTAAATGTTGAAATTTCTATCGTCGAGGTATTGAAAGGAATTAAAGTAAAAACAAATTATAAATATATAATGGTGGTAAAAATATTTGATGTTAAATATCTGATAATGTTAAATGTTCTTTTTTTTTTGCGTTGTTTGAAATATCTGAGAAACCGCAGTATTTATGCAATAATGTAATTTCTTATCTTATTGTTAGCAATAATCCAAACAAAAAATATTATTTACATTTTTACACACAAAAAAATCATCCGATCAGTTGTACAATTTTCAGTACACAGTATATAAAACTATTTATGCTCATAAATATATTGAATGTGAATTACTTTTAGCAATAATATTTAAAATAAAGAAAATTAATTGAAATGAAAATACTTATTGCATCAAATGAAAATAAATAGGATTATTTATCATTTACTATTTAACCCAGCTCTGTGATAGCAGCAAACCTTTCGAAATTGGTCTGATTTCAGCAAATAGTTGTTTTCTAATAACTTGATTAATGGCCAAACAAATGGCAATGCTAGTTTGTTGTAGTAGCTATATATGTTATCGTGAATCTATTCGATATCTTGCAGTATGATTCCTTCTTCGTCGATGTACCAATAGAAACGATAGGCACAAAAGTGCTGATGCTGACGAAGTGCATTCGTTGGTGAGATCGATTGGAAGTGAGAAAATGAAATCGATCGTTCACGGTTCGAATAATACGGATGGTTGAGTACGATGTGAATAATTTTCACAATTAGGAATACTGCGAATCAATCCATTATTAACGATGCGTTACTCATATAGATAATGTGTAATCTCGCTTTATGGATCTCTGAAATACATTCCGGCATTTAATTAATGCTGATTCAATATTTAGTATGCATCTCACGTATATATCCGTGTTTGATACACGAAAGTGTAGAAATTACTTTTCTTTCCGCAATGGAATCTACTATTGTACGCGGCGTGATTTAAGAAATCGAAAAGGAATCTTGTTTAACGCACGTAGGCGATGTAGACGAATTAATAAACCGAGCTTCGAAGGAAGCCCTTTGAAATCTCTAAGTTTTCAATTTGTCGGGGCAGGCACAGTTGGCGTAAATTTTTTTCATCCGTGACGCTCAACTTTTCCAAACGTATAACCCTGGCAACGTGGCGAAGAAGTGATGGAAACTTTTCCCGAAACGACAAGTTTCGAGCGATATCCAAACAAGAAGGGAGAAATCGGTCTCTCCTGGCATTTAAACAGGCAAAAGCCACGATTTCGCACGCTCCTCTTATTTGCTTTGCCATCAGCAAAACTTAGAGAGCATATTTACTAGCGTTTCGCGCGCAACCTGTACTCCAATCGATTTTCTCTGATTCCGTAGTCAAGACGTTGTCTTAACTCTGACTGATGTTAACCTGGCACGAGACGATATGCGCGTTGACCTTAAGATTAATGGTCCCGTAGATTAGCAGTGGCGATATCCCTGATACACCGCGAATAGAAAAACCCTCGCTCGCGATTGTACTTTTATCGTGCGTGTTCCTCTTTAACGCCTACCGGAGAACAGTGAAAATTAGCCGACAAACATCTCGAAAATGGTTTTTGATTTCGAACTCTGATTCCAATCGCGACTTTGTTAGACCCGTTCGCTTTGACAAGAGAAAATGACACTCACCTCGGAAATTCAGATAATTGTGAAACTTTGAAGGTAAGTAGAGCATATAGAGATACACATTACATAATTCTTTTTTCGTGACAAAGTTCACTTAAGATGGGTGTGATTGAGCTCTGAACATTTTTTCGATTTTATGTTAATACAGTTCGTAAGAGATAGGATTTTTTTAGACAAAAGTTACTTAAATTTATAAAAATAGAATATTTATAATTTTTTGCGAAATTTTCATCGGTTTAAAGATCGAAGGTTTCCTGACTTCCATCGTACCTTATGTGTGTTGAATATTGTAAGATGAATAATCTTTTCCAAACTCTTACAAAAATAAGCTAATCTGATATGATATAATTTTGCTTTTCGTTATACAATAGGTAAACATACCGGATGAAAGAAGATAAAAATAAAGAAGAGAATTGTAAGATACAATATGCTTTTATTCAACAGTATCGTATAATAATTGGGTATTAAATTTGTTTACTTTTTTTGTTGACTATAATTTTCTTCTTAAAATTGAAGATCCAATGTAGAGATGCTTTAAAATTTTCCGAACCTATCTTTTCATTAATCTCTAGTGCCTACTTTCGAAAGTCCAAATCATAAATAATTGCATGAGTTTTCTCTCCACAAATTTGTTATAAATGTATTCAGGAGTTTTTTTCGTTGTGCTTCCCCTTCGTCCGTTTCTAATTTGAATAAGATAATCTTACACAGATACAAATCAACATAACATGACGGTACCTTGTTACTTTACGACTCACCTATACAATTACTGTACAAATGAAATTTTTCGACACTTTCTCCCCGATTGATAATTCTAGAGAAAGCTTATCCACTCTTCCAATATACTTATATTCTAAAGTCTTTAATACCTCTCTGTTCTAATACACATTGCTCTTCTTTGGCTAAAAACTCTTCGCGCATAGGTGGATATATACGCACACATCCACATATATGTACTACATCCACAGAATCTGCAGAATGTAATTTACGGTTCTAATAGTTCCAATGTCACGTCAGATACCATTGAAAATGAAATGTCTTCTGGTAAGTGTATTTTTTACTATGTAACTCTATTTCCTTTTTATGAATAGGTGTCTCATTCTAAATTAGACTTGCAGGACAACCATTTACTACACGTTCATTACAGAATTAATATACAGAGTGATTCAAAACATGTAAAAAGTAGAGCTGATTTAGCACACTAAAATAAGAAGAAAAATTCGTATAAACATATGTTCTATATACCTTTGTTTTCGAGTCAGCTTTGTAATAATCTTTCGCGTAGATAGACTTTGATAGAGATTGAAGGCTAGATGTCCAATAGTTTCTTGGCAAATGGATAGGTCGTATTGGTCCAATATTCTGGCCAGCTCGATTTCCGGATTTAAATTTGACTATTATTTATTTATGGGAACATTCAAAGTCTGTGGTTCATAAAATGGCAATTGAAAACATTGAAACACTTCGTCAACGTATCGTCCAAAGCTTTGTCAACAAATTTGTGCGACACCTGGTTTGTTTGACCGAGTTCGACAGTCCATGATACGATGTGTACACAACTATATTGAAGGTTATATCGAGCAATTTCTCTAGACACATAAGCAAATACAAAGTAAGCTGTAACTTGAAGACAAGTGCATATAAGACATACGTTTACATGAACTTTCCCTCTTATTTTAATGCGCTGAATCAGTTCCCGCTGATACTTTCCACATGTTCTGTATCACCATGTATATCTGCTGTTCATCTACAAAGACTAGCTAAAAGTAATTAATAGTTTTTATTGAATAAGTCTTCACTCATCAAAATACTGTTGACAATAATAAAATGACACACTTTACCGTTAATTATTTGCGAGAACTAAAAATATATCTTATGCAAAATGATTAAAAATATATATCTTATGCAAAATGATTAAAAATATATATCTTGTGTAAATACATAAATACGTAGGAAACATGATATGCGTAGGTACTTTGATGAATGTTTTCATACATGGAAAAATATCGTACAAAGCAGTCGCAGTAGCATAATGAAAACTGCAGTATTCAATACATGTTTATCCGACTCATTTTTAAGTATATTTTCCTCAAACGCAAATAAGCTCTGTCATTATTGATTTTTTTCTTATTTTCCGCAATTCCCTTTGGGTATCTTGTATAAATTATTTTTTTCAATTCTTTTTTTATGTTCCATACTATTTATTCGAAATAAGCACTTCAATGGACACTATTCACGAACGTAATAAATACTGTGTGTAAAGAAAAAAATATTACGCTGTTTTATAATTATTTCAACTAACGATAAGAGTTTCCCATGAACAAATGATCATTATTACTTTTATTTGCAATTTTTTCCTTTTCAATTACATAAGCAATCGAAAGATCTTTTATCACGAGGTACAGTCGTAATTAAAAGAAATAACTTTTGTCTGAAAAATTGTTTTCTTTCTCTTGTAGTTTGCCAATTATAACGTAAAACTACCGAATTTCCAGGGCTCGCAATCGGAGTTCCATCCCGTCGGAGTGAATTTTAGCAGGAAAAAAAGATGGCGCGATGCATATTTCTGTGTGCTCTGCTTGTCATTCGAATTTCATAATATTCCGAATTTCCTGGCTGCGGGCGATCCTTCTTGGAAGGAATAAAATTCGAATGTTGTAGGGAGAACGCTGAAGAAGAAGCTTCGCTCTACTAAGCTAAGCGATCCCCTGTAATTCCAATTAAGGTTACAGCCGAGAACGAGAATAGGGATGATAAGGATCGGGCCGAAATCTAGCACGAGGGTGTTACCACGCGTAAAATTTTAACGCATTCATAGGTGAAAGGTTTATGCCGCGAGGGTTGAAAAATAAATTACCGGAGCGTGCGATAAACGGAATTACTCGCGCAATTTTCTGCGGTCGCGTCGGCAGACGTGGCAGGAGTAAGTGTAACAGCAGTAAATCCAATGGTGGCACTTAAACGCACCAGGAGCTTCTAAATAGAAAATTACAGTCCTATTCGAGCCATTCGAGTAAATTAACGTCAACGATGCTCCGTTTCAATCTACGCCTCGGGTCTGCGTCTGAAATTTATTCATGCACGGACAAACGTTCGTTTTCAGGCTTAACTATTCGGATCACTCTTTTCTCTTGATAAATTCTTAACCGTTCCGTTCCATTTGTCTGATATTTTACCGCAGGCTGATGATTAGATAGGCTTCTCTTCAATTTCACCAAGAGATCCGATCAATATTTTATCTCTTAGCAAGCTCTTTTAATGCTTGAGGGAGAAGAAACGGATGGGCTGACGTGTATCATTTGGCCCCACGCGCGTGTGGGACTTTATACAGTATACAGTATTTCAATTTATGCCGCACACAGTATGCTGGTAAAAGTCACGCATGTTTGCTTATTTATTTAAGATAATGACTACGTTAGTATTAAAAATGCACAAGCTGTGTACGCTTGAAAAATTAACACGCCGGATTTACATGACTGGTCGCCTGAAGTAAGGGTATTCTTCATTTTTAACACTCTCTCGTTTATGCGTGCAGTTACCGCGGTTAGCAATTAATTATTAAATATTTGTATCGTGTAATATTTAGTTGGCAGCCGTTGCGAGCGTATTGAACTTTTCAATTTTATTAAACGTTTCTAATGAAGCGTTCTGCAAGCCACGACACGAAGTTTTACTAAAAAGAAAGGAAGAAAAAGGACTTCGTACGGAAGTTCGTGAACGAAACGAAAGTATGTATGCTGCGTTAAGATTAAAAACATTTCTCTCACGTTGCATTATCGTAAATATTCGGACGTTCCTGAGTATTGAAGTATTTTATTTTGCAAAGTGGCACAAGTCATTTTGTTTTTAAATCGAGATGTTTAAGGGTTAACGTATCTAACCTAAATTATTACCAACTTTCAAGAAGATTTTTTCGTATTTGTTATCCCGAATATTCAATTTCTCCTCGGTATAGACAATTTCGCACAGACTTAATTAATGAATCGCCATTTTTTCAATTCGTTTTTTAGACAGTTTTTTTTTTGTCGACAACCATTTTTCATTTATCACTCTTTGACTGCTATTGTGAAATAATTCTCAAACCAATGAATAGATAGAATCAATTCATACAGTAAAGCGTTCAAATAACAGAACGTTCATATAACGAAAATTCTATTGTGTAATGAGAATGAACACCTACGTATAAAGAATCCATTTTTATCTGCAAACAATGTTTTAGCGGCAAATCCAAAGTTAGATATTTTATTTTTTCATCTAGAGTTAATTGATAAAAAATTTTATAAGAAATATTATAATGAAATCTTATCCATTGAATTCTTAGCCAGCTGACGTTAACAAATCACTGTTGTCCATTACTCTAACTTGTGCCGTTTTCAAAATAAACATTTTTATTACTTCGTTGATTGTCTAAAATTCTATCACCCAGAAATTCCAGTGGTTTTTAACATATCGTCCGCAAATTGTTTGAAAGTGAAAAGAATTCACGTAGAATTGTAATTAACTAATCACTAACTTGATTTTCTTTTCTTTTTTTTGTTTTTAGAAAGAATTTGATTTATGCCACTTTCAAACTAAGTGGCTCATATGTAAAATTGAACTTTATGCAGATTCGCTGAACACGGGAGAAAATTAAATGAACTTCATTCTTGAGACTTGACGTGTTTGATTGCATCGACACCCTTCGTTACCACAGTTATACACGTTCAATAGTTATTTGGTTTGGTTAATAGTTAGATAGTAGTTAGAACGCTCGAGTTTCGATCTCTCATTGTCTCGGAGGGTAGACTCGCAAACTTGTTAATGCACTGAAATTGAGAAATTGTTCCATCTTGAATAAAACGTTCGTTTATTAAATACGACTCAAGCTATCTGTAATCCTTTCTAGAAAGAGTTTAGAAGCTTGAAATGTTCGCGAGCTTCCGTTTCTAAACAAAACTGTTCACAATTAATTGCGAGTAACAATGCTTCCACTTTACATGCAAATGTTTCATACTCTCGTTGCAACAAATTTATCGTGATTTGAGTTTAAAACGAGTGGCTCAAGAAACACTATCATTCGGTTCGCTTCTTTGATCTGTATTCTTTTTTTTTTTTTATTTTTGATTAACGTTTCGTCGCGAAACTGAAACCGGGCGTTGATTTGATTCTCATGTAGCACGTGCGTTTGGTTTAAAATTAAAGCACACTGATATAACGAAGCCCGCGATACAACGAAATTGCAGGAACAACACGCGAGAAATTCCAAGAATTACAATGGCCGAAATGCGCTGGCAACTATGTAATTAATTTCGCCACGGTTTTTCATTTCGCGCAACAAGCCTTTAATAACACGCTCCTTCCAATGCGATCTCGGATCGAACGAATTCGCGAAGCAAAATGCTGTCGAGCCAAGCGAGGGGTGAATTTAAGAACGTGGAATCTCAACGTGGAGTCGTTGTTAACGTTAGTCGCCAGCCGCGAGCAAAATGGTAAGATTAACTTCAAGGAATACGTTCAACGGTATGCTACATCATCGGATATTTTCCATAGAATGGAGCTTTGGTGGGCGAAGAGCGTCGAAGCGAGGCGGGATAAAGGCTCTTAATTGGCTTCTAATCACTGCCTCCGGCTAACAGGCATGGCCATTAATCTTACTGGGCTGCCGGTTCCGCTTCGTGGCTCCGCTTCTCTTCCTCTTTTCCCGTCGATTTTGACAAGATGGACTACGTTTCCCAGGCTCTAGAAATCGGAAAGTCAATCTTCCCACGGAAACAGCGATCGCATACAAGAATATTCGATTACTCCATAGCAATCATTGGGTGCACACACGCTTCGACACACGTTGCCGCTACTTTTTACCAGTTCAAATCGTCGGGATTCAGGTCGGGCACATCGGCGAAAAGCACGATGATGAAAAACAGCGTCGCTGGCGAACTTGTTGGGAAACAAATTGGCTGACAGGTCGATCTGGAACAGAAAATTAATGACTACTTTCCTAGTCGCGTTCGCGGTCCGTCTTTCAGAGAAGAGTGAACCAACCAATTGGATAGCTCGAGTTCGATCATTTAGCGAATTCGACCGTTTCGTTTCCTTGTTTTGCAGAACTCGTAGATACGACAGAATCAAAGGCGATGGTGCAACCGCGCGAGGTGATTGGAAACTTTGACAAGGGTAACCGACCGATAAAAATATCTCTGGCAAAATAGGAAAATTCGGCGTCGTCCGCCTCCTTTGACAATTACATTTCGAATTACCTACCAAATCGGGCGGCGTAATTGCTCTCTGGAGATGTAATTAAACTGATAGCCGTTTTCGTGGGTCACCAGGAGAGCCATGTTAATTTCGCTTCAACGTTCTACGGGTGAACTTCGAACCCGACCCTCATCGAATCGGTGTTAAAGTTTGCGCGCGATTATTAATCGTATTCAAGCGAGGGAATCTGGCGTTCTCCGAGTCAAGCGTGGTGATAATTCTGAATTTTTGCGAATGCGGCAAACACCTCGGTTCAAAAAAAGGATATTTTCGAAACGACGAGTAAGGTAAGTTGAAAGTCCCTGGAACGTGTGAAAAACGTGAAAGACGGAGAGGACAACTAAGAAATAGGAAGAATTTATTTCCACGAACGAGGGAGACGAGGAAGACAATAGGGACTTTTGTAACTACGCACTCGAGAATTTCTCTTCTTCAATCTGTCTCTGTTTGCGCGTCTCATTCTTATCGTTGTGGACGTGGTTAATATTTTTCTTCTTAGCGATGCGTCCGCGCTTTTTCGTAAACAGAAAAAGAAAAAGGAAAAAAGGAAAGCAAAGAGGGAATAATGCAAATAGAAAACAGAAGCTGACTGTTATTTCGCGTAGAAATTGTACAAACAACGAGTGCGCCAAGTGGCAGGAGTATCGTGTTCTTTTCAACGGTTGGTTCACCGAAACACCACAACTACAGCAATAGCAGTTTTATCATGATGTCAAGCTCGCAGCTTTTTTCGCATGCAGCTTTTAGACGATCCACGGTTGAAACAGATAAAACGTGTGCCCTTCGCTTCCTGATGCCGCGAGAAATGTGAAAAATGTTACCGTTGATGTCCGTGACAAGAGTGATGGTACGAAAAGTCTAAAAAGCTTCATACCATTTTAGTGTCCTTTCAATGACCGTGCGACGCGAAAGAGCATGGAGCAAAAAGGTCATGCTAAAAAATCGATAGGAGATTTGAGCAGGTAGATAGAGGGACAAGGTTTCCAACAAGTAGGATTAAGATGACAAGTGAAGTTGAGGAATTGAAGCGAAATATAAGAATGAGTCAAGGAAACTGAAGACAATGAAGTAACAACGAAGAGCACGCACTTGAGAAAAATACGTGGAAACGTGTTTGGCTTTCAGCGTTAATAGAAATAGTTGAATTTAATTCTCATCTGTCTCTTGTGTCTAATTTTTTAGAAAACATGTAACATATAGCACGTATATGTGTACATGTACATGTAACATGTAATATGTATATATTTTCGATATTTTCTAACAAGTGATATATGTTTTTGACGACAAAATATTGCTGGAGTTGCAAGAAATATTCGAAGATGCGTAAACACATTTGTGACATAATTGTAGCGAGTCTAAAACAAACGATCACAACGTTAAACAAAACTAAAGGAAACAAGATTGTGAGATGAAACTTAGTCTAAGAAAATTGCAAATTTAATTATTATTTAACTATTTATTTTTTCATTGTCAAATATTAATTTTCTACCACTGTGTCGCTTTAAATGGGGAAAATGAGGAGCGAACGAGGATTAAAAATATAATGTGTGTAAAAATGTTATACCAGAAATTCGTAATGGCGAGAATCAGATGACGAGATTTTCTTTCGTTCGAGTATTTGCTTCTCGTTTTTAACTGCTTTATTTTCAATGTTGATTTATAGAGATGTCGCGGAAAATTATTCGTATCCCTGTGAAAGATGATTCATATTATTTCGTAATTTTCTACTTGTACGATTGAGCGCAACTAAAATCTTATCTCGAAGGAGAACAGAGGAGAGATGAAACCGAGGAACACAGAAACCTATTCACCGCTTCGGGATAACAGGTTGAAATTGGCTGATATTATGCAAGTTATGTTTCTCTGCGCATTGTTCAACATCTTACTCGACCCTTACGTCGTGCACAAGATCGTTCTCTAGCATCAGCGGCGCTCATTTTCGATGTAATTCATCGTAAATATTTTTGCCATTGAGAATACGCGAACATAAACGACATATACAGACATATATAAGTCGCTGATCGTCAGTGATGGCCTCCACGAAGTATTTCATTGATCATAGAATATAAAGTTTTTAACGGATAAGTGCAAAATTGAGAATGATAAGGATTGTAAGTACTACTTCGTAGCGAAACGTTTATGGTCAGATAGCCCATCGCGTAGACTCGTATTTTTTCACAGCTTAACTGATTGCAACGATGATAGTGAAACGCCTTGTACATGCGTCAATCGAGTATCTATACATAGACGACCCTTTGGTTCCATAATGACTACATTTGTGTGCAACCAATCGAACTATTGGAAATACGGTCAATTAGAGTAGCTTGATCAACGTGGTGCTATGCACGCGAGTCATTAAGTAATTTCTAGTCAAAGCTACATTGTCCGTACGTTATAAAAAAGTACGTGCAACAACGATGAAAACTGTGTTACGTTTCGAGAACGACGTAATTCTCGAGCGCAGAACCCGACAGAAAGGGAACGATAGCGCTTGAATTTGCAATCTTGATGCGTCTTACCTTCTCTCACGTTTTCATTCATTTTGAAAAATTAATTATAAATTTCGTACAATTTCGTGGATTTCTTTACCTGAACCACTGATGGTAAAGATCAGACGAAATCGATCCTTATCGAAATATCAAAGGACGACGTCGCACGGAAGCGTCGAAAGTAAGGATAATATTAACGAAGGGAAACGGAGGATGTAAAGGCATTGTGATGTTCGATCTCTGTAAGTGAGAAGTTTCAAGCTTTAAAGCGAGGACGGTCGAAAACCATCGTGCTAATTCGATGGTGCAGGATGGATCAAAGAGCTTCGTTGCGCGCTGTCCTGTTTCCCTGCACATATACTTGCGCACACGTATTTATCCGTTTCATGCTTGAATAAACGGAATTCATATCGATAACCTGTCTCATACGAGAGGATCGTGCTTAATGTTAATCAAATGTTTTTTTTTTTATTTCTCTTAACCGATTTAATTTCATTATGTTTACCTGTTCAACTGTTCCACGTTGTCGATCCCAAATGTAATTTCAAACGATAATTTTGCGATAAAATCCAAAGTCCGGTTAATTTATAGACGAAAGTATATCGTGAATGTATTTAATATTCTGTTAGATACAGGTAAATATTCCGTGAACTGTGTGATCAATTTTGTGCAAATTATTACACTGTTGTAAGAGGTGTAATAAATTTTACGAAGGTATAACATGGTATCTTTTTCCCGACTTGTGCACCTTGCGGTTGTAAGGAATGGGAGAAAAGGAAGGTACGAAAGGAGGGAGGGAGGGAGGATCAAGAGAAGAAAAAGAAATATAGGGGAAGGAAGATAAACTGAAGAGAGGAAAAGCGGACAGTAGAAAAGGAAAAGAAAGAAGAGAAGCAATAAAAGGATAAATAATGAGGGAAAGCAACGAAGTTCTCCTCTGGTCCTGTTCCTGCCAAGATTTAAGCAGAAATAATCTAATGCATATATACAAGATGGTCCACTTCGACCATCTTGAATATCTTTAATAAATTGTTTTTGAAGATATGAGAAAACTTTGCATTGTGTGACATTTCATTCATTCTTTACTAGATTCTAAATTTTTGCTATAACTCAGTAAAAACTTCTAGATTTTTGCCTTCTTTATGTTTTTTTTTTTTTAATGTTTCTTCTGAAAATACGAGTTATTCTATTTTGTTTCACATTCCAAAGTACCTTTTTCTTTCGTCATATCTTTGACCACGAAAATCCACGAAAAAATAAACAATATATCGACGTAAGAAATTAATTTATTTAATAAATTTGGAACTATGATTTTTATACTTTTGTATTTAACTTGCATGATTAAACGATAATCATGTCGATGCTTCACAAAAAATGAGTATACGACTATAAACTATGATTAATAATTTATTTGGCATTCTAGTGAAGTTAAGTATTAAAATGAATAATCAAATTGAAGTCAAACTTATTCTTGAAAGAAAAATGGCCACGATATATATTGAATTATTTGTTGGAAAGTAAACATCTGTTTGGGAAGGAGTGTAAAATAAGATATATCGCAAATACTAGTGAAAGATGTTGATGGAAGTGAGAAGAGATTGCAGGTTACAATTAGGAGAGAAAAGGAAAAGATATCTACGTGGTTGAGTGGATAAGAAGATGATGGATTTCTTTTGATACCTAGCAGCACCCTTTTCTGCAGAGTAAATCGAAAAGGGAGCCTAACCTTGCAAGATGAACGGTAAACAGTAAAACCCGACGAATCAATCTGTAAGAACGGCACCGTTCGAGATTTGTACAAAATAAACAGAGAATTTGCTGGACAAAAACTGCGCTAAACAAAACAGACAGATTTTTTTAATCCTTTCTAGGCGATGACAAGTATACTCGATGGAAACGCAGTAAATGCACTTACCATAAGATTGAGATTAAATTATAACAAAATGACAAGTTTTTTTGGTGTTTCTTTAAAAGATTTTTAATTTTATTGGTATTTACAGAACTTGACATTTTATTTTTTAAAAATTATTCCATACAAAAAAAATAACCATTAAAAGTTCAATATGTGGAGAAAAGAACTTGAATTTTCATCAGTTCATAAAAAGAAGTAAAAAATCAAATATTTGCAAAATTAAAATTAGAGATAAATTTAATTTGTTTTTGCATTGTATCGATTGCGTCAGATTTCCCTGAACAATTCCCGTTATTTTCAAGTGCATATTTTCTTTGTTCGTTTTGTTGCTTTGAAATATTCTAATATGTGCTAAAATAACATAATATATACAATCTTTTATCTAAATTTTACAATACATGACGAGTATACTTGACATAATTACTCGGCTTAAGGGATTAATGATTCAGACATTTTCAAATAAATTTCAGAGATATGAAAAGTATGTTATTTTCATGAAATTAATATTCCTTATTTTCTGAGAAATAGCTACGTCAACTAACTCAGGAAGCATAACTCTTTCAATTCAAACGTTGTCTCGAACGTCTCAAACATTTGCGGGAAATATTAGGGAGAAAGAAAAACACCGAGGAATAAAAAAGATATCAAAATAAGAATATTGTTTTTACGATCGACATTTGTATTGTTGCGAAAGAATAGAGGGAGGTGGAAGGCGAAAGAGCAAGACGGGAAAACTTTTTCCTGCTGTCATCACCGTACGTTAGAAGCCATAAATTGTGTGACCTTAGCAGTTTTTCGGATACATTCCGCTTCACTTTGTCTTCTTTCATCGAATTTCTGTGGCTTTCCAGAAAGTCAGTTATTCTTACAGGACGTCGATTACTACTTATACAAAATATCGCATCCTATCATTCTCAATTGCAGAAAATTCCACAAAGATATATGAATTTATTTGAATAAGATCCCCTTCATCCTCTTCGTTTCCTATACTCCCAAAAAGGAATAAACAGAATGGAAGCAGTTCTGCATTTATGAATAAATGAAACGATTTCATATTCTTGCAATACATATTCTTATATTTTTATATTCTTACGCAGACATTTGAAACTGAACTATTTTTAACAAAAACTGGCCATTTGTATTTGGAATGTGCAAAACAACGCTCAGACATACTGATTTGTAGTTGATTCGTTCGGAACACGGTAAAACGGTTCGAAGCAATCCATTTGTAAAATCTTTCTCGAACTACTTTCAACGCGCTAGGGCAACTATAAATTGTTTTGTATCGGGTCTCGGCTCCTCGACACCCGGAGGGAGGAGATTGCTGTCCACTTTGGAACGACGATAATACGATACAATCGATGAAACTTGTACCGGCAAAAGAAGGTTGTAAAGTTATTAGGCAGACAGATACGGTTCATTTTACAAGGGAGGTAGAATACCAGGAAATTCAAAAAAATAATAAAAACTATGCAAGTAGAATAACTCGTGCGTACTAAAACCTACTTCTCATTCGTGCCGTAGTTAAGTTTTAAGAGGTGAAATCGACCCTTGGAAAGGAACATAAAATTTTACCTTCATATTTTACTTTTTTCCTACAGAAAAGGGGAAATGTAATTTTTACGTTAGCACGAAATATCTCGAGAACGATGAGAGTTGCTGAAAAAGAAAATTTTGCCGAAAATTGTGTATGGTTTTCTCGCATCTGTAAAACTGTTTTTCGAAAATTTTTTAAAGTAACATTTATATTTTATAAATAGAGAAAATTATGCAATTTTTCGTTTTAGAAAAAATTTTCCATTTCCTTCGAGGGATGATTCACCCCTTAGAATCGAATTAGGGCGTCGATTATTAACAAAAAATTTGTCCTATGAATTACTTTACTTATACACAGAGTGCCATAGTTTTTTTGAATTTCCGTTTTTAATTTCCCTTGCTAGTCAGTAAGTGTTAACCGAGAGAACAAAAACGCAGAAAAATTGGCCAGTAAATCGATAAGACGTTGCGACTCTTCGCACTTTGCATGTGCTTTTACTTAAAGCAAACATTAATTTGATAATGAAGGGCCTTTTTTAAATTCACGACTCTGTTCTAAATTAAAATTGCAAATAGCACGAAATTATGTTTAATTACTAAACTGGCTCGTTCAGCTAACTAGCGGGCTACCGTGGTAATTACGAAATTTTGCACGTCTGACCTTTAACCAACTTAATTTTTATGATAATACGAACACGGCAAATTCCAATAACGAGCGGGTCTATGAGATTGAGATAACGTGTGTCGTATTTACCTCTCGAATAACATTTCGTTAAGAACGAAACGAACTGCCTAGAAAACGCGGATCGTAGGAGCACGTTGCGTGTTTGGTTGTGACATCTGACATAGTCGAATTTTTCATCGTGAAACTTCGCCGATAATTGTTCTATATTTTGCAACGCGATGCGTATCGATCGATCCGGGTTCATTCGAAGTGCTTTTACGTCAATCATTGTCAATAACTGACAATAATTTATATCAGGCGCGCGTATCAAATACACGTGGAACGCAGTATTATTATCAGATTTACTTTTTACCAGACATTTCGGTCCGCTAAAGAGATTGATTATAAAATTACGGAGGTAAAAGAAATGCAGCAACAATCCATTCTCATCGTGTTGCACCGCAATGCAAGATATAGAAAACTTGAACGACGAATCACGATGTGGAAAATCACAACGATCCATCACGATGATGCATCATCTTTCGATAAGAGGATCGAAGTCATCTCATAAGATTCTGGCATATTACCTCTAGGTTCAAAACATTTTTATCGAACTAGTGAAAAATCGTTTTTCTTTTTTTCCCCTTTTTTGTATGAAATTCCGTGTTCGCGCATTAAGCCATTCCGATGGATGGCTGAGTGACGCATCGGACCAAACGATATGGATTTCGATTCTATTAGAATCAATCGGAACTATAAATCGCCGCAGATCGTCCCGAATTAGGTTAAGTAGATTTCGTCGTTGGATATAGACAGGCGCGGTAAATTTTAGAGATAATTCGTGCTCCGTTCTAGACGTTCGGGAAAAATAATGGATTAGACATGTGTGTGTACCTCGGTGCAACATTTCGACTACCAGCATTGAAATTGTTTCAAGTTCTAACACTATTTACTCCTCTATTTCTGCATCAATGAAGAAATTTAACTTTCTAGTTGTTGATACCAGGGATTGAAATTGACAGGTTTTTCGTTTTCCAAACATTTTGTTCGAACTATTCTATAAAAAAATATCTGTTTCTGTGGAATTTTTATAGAAGAAAGTAGAACACTTTTGAATAACATTCTCATGGAAATAAAGAATTTGTATGATAGATATAATATAAATATAAATAATAATGAATGTAAATAATAAGTATAATAAGTAAATAATAAGTAAAATTCTGTTTGAAACTTTTATTATAATTATATATTATAATTTTTAATTATATTATAATTAACTAAGTTATAATATATAATTATATTATATATATATAATATATAATATATAATATATAATTATATATATAATATAATTATAATATATAATAATATAAAAAGTTATAATATATAATTATATATAATACTCCTTGTCATCTACACCAGTTACCGAGTCAATAACATAAAAATGGCAGATGAAGGAAAGAGCCTCTGGCAAAAATTATTGAAAGTGAAAAAAATCTACTGATTAATTAACAGTAATAACAAACAATAATAAAAGAAGCATTTCACGTGTTTTTACGTTACAAATAAATTATTATTAAAAAAAACGAAAATGACGAAATTTTAACACGTGACAGTTAATAAAGTAACTGAGTATAAATAACAGAGGAAGCCACAAGTGATTCCCATTGATTCCGCGGAATAGAAAATTAAGGTTTAGGTTATCGAATTCCCAGGAATAGTCGATTTAGAAACGGATAGCTCTAGAATTCGAAATAGGAAGAAAAGATATCCCATTAAGCAAATAGCGAGATCGAGCCAGGTGGTAGTGGGATAAAATCCAGGGAAATCGTAACTGAGGGTTGGTACGAAGACAAAAAGCGATTTGGCTGGGATCCAAACGGCGTAAAAAGAGAAATTGCGATAAAACCGAACGCGCTGTAGCTTGTTGCATAGAGAATTCAGTAATTCTCACATGATACGGTAACAAAGTGTTGTCAAATAGTATGGAAATAAATGTACGGATTTACTTTCGTACAATTAACGATCGAACAAGATAACAAGTAATATAGATAAAAGTGGGGAGGGGCAGCAGAGTTTGGTGTGGACAGAAGAATAATAAAACGCGACAGAAGAGAGAATAATTTTCTTGGTGACTGATGAATATTCCTCGACAGTGCACAGCTACATAGTGTGTAGATCAACGGTCAATTCAACTTTCAGCGGAACGCGAAGTAACAGAAAGGGACAAACTCATTTAACGCTTCAATTGCTTATTCACTATGTACTACACGAGTACGAATTCAAAGCGATTGTGGGAGAAGTAGCCAGGTCGATCGATTTACGAAAACTAAATTGGCTTTTCTGGTCCTGGGCGAAAGATCTAGAGGAGACACACGGCTCACACGACCAAACGAGTTGCCAAAGACTTTGTACATATATTATACATAATGTAATCGCGACAAAAATAATATAGAGCCGTAGGTGGCAAGTAGAACCAAAGAAAGAACGATGGTTAGTCGATAGAGCGAGTAAGAAGAAAGGAAGAAGGTACAGCGAGAGGGGGAGAGACGGCTGTGTAGCGTAATCTCGAGCCTCAAGATAGCCACGAGTACGATAAAGCTAATCGATCAGTGCGGTAATTTCTCTTTCCCCTCCGTCACAGCCTCGATCCTTTCTTCATTCGTCTCTCTCGCTTCGTCTTTCGCTTATTTGCTTGGATGGAGTTGGCCACGTTGAAATATCTCTTCGAGCGTGGGTGAACGAGCTGAAAAATATTGTACACTCGGTCTTGCACACTTTGCGAGCTGGTTCCCAGTTAACATGTAAGCCGCATTAAACTGATTACGATTTACGAGTGAGCGTTGACGGCTCTGTTTAAAAGCGTGTTGCAGCGAAATTTATCGTCCTAAGAAAACTAGCCACTGAGCTTTTGGTGACGTGTCGTTCTATGTTGTCGTATGAATCAGCTTGGCGACGGACTGATTACGAGAGTGTTCCGTAACGAACGAGAGAGTTCCGCGCAGCGTAGTGGAGTGAAAAATATAGAGCGTTACATGTAGAAGTAAGTCGAAAGAAAGAAGGAAGAAAAAAAAAATTCCCCATATGTCGCTTCGTTTTCGAGAAAATCGAGTTTGAAAATTCGTTAAGTATGCTCGAATTTAGCTAATTCTGGACGTGACTAGGAAGAATAATTAACAGGGGGTTATTCCACGTGTAAAAACAAATCAGAAGCGTGAAAGCTTTTTACATTTCAAAGTCCATTTTCAAGAAAATAGACTTTCGTTGAAAATTGGTACACGCGTATATCTGATAAATTTTTAAACTCAATTTCCTCGAAAACGAAGCGCTTCTTGCAAAAAAATTTTGTTCTACGTTTTTCACTTCACTTTCGCACATAGCATAACGCCCGTTAATTACTCTTCTCTATCCTATCTACAATTAGCCAAATTCAAGTGTGCTTGATAAATATTCAAACTCGATTTCCTCAAAAACGAAACGTCGTATGGACAAATTTTATTCTTTCTTCGATTTACTTTTATGTGTTGGGATCACTCCGAAACACGTTGTGTACATTTCGACTACACGTCTGTGGCAGTTTTCACAGGAAAAATTAGCCAAATTGAAGTATACTTGATAAATATTCGAACACGATTCTCTCAATTTCTTCTTTCCTCCATTTATTTTTACATACCAAAGTCATAGCCTGACCACTCGTTGCGCCACGACTTTGGGAACACCCTGTACTTTATGCTAGAAATGTTCCCCTATTCGAAACGAAGCTCTATGTAAAACGCATTATAAAGAAGTTCTTTGTTGTCGCTTCGTTCTCGTTCTCGTGCTCGAGTGGATCCTATTGGAAAGAGAAATAACATTTAATTCAAAGTTCCAGCTGGAACGTTTATTTACGTTGTATTTACGTAAAAGGATACACGCTCGAGTTGATGAACAATTGAAATTTATACTGGCTCGTTCGTAATTATGATTTTCGGCCGGTGCCAATGGGGTGCCTGTTGCTCCACGTTGAAGCCTTCGGGGAGAAACCTCTGCTTGCCCCTTTTGGCAATAGTTGAGAGCGTGGGAAACTCCTCCCAAGTTCTCGAACGATGGCCAAAGCGTGTGCTATCTACGCGAGAATTAGAAAGACGCGTGCCGAACGGTTTCGATTTTCACGACGATTTGATTCCATCGAGGAGCGAGCATGTTCCACGCAGGCTAACGCTGCGTGAAATGCACGACAATGTCGCGTGAAATGAGGAAGATAATAGGACAGAAACACACACTCACACACACACGCGCGCGCGGAGATCCAGTTTAACAAACGGTTCCGTAATTATTTACAGGCAAGAAGTAAACGAAATGTTTCGTACCGGCTATGACGTAACTGGCGATTTTCGTTTAACACTTCAGCGTAAGCCTCTGAGATTATTGATCATCATGGCGCGGCTTCGTGACAATGACGTTGTAACAGGTCTTGCAAATCGTTGGTAAACGCGGTCGGTAATGTTTACTTGCACCGAGTGGTGCCGGTGGTGGGAATAATCCAAAAGTTTTCGGTCACGCTGCTTCTCTAGGGAAATTAACAATATGTTGAGGAACTTTCCTAGAATATAACCCAAGTTCCACGACGTCAAGTATACCATTGGCTTTCCGTTTCTTGCCCGTTTAATTATTAATTGAACAGCTTAGTGTAGTTGAAAGAGCTCCCTATGCTCTCGACGCAATGTATCGTCGACATTTTTCAATTTGTCAAATATTAGATCCATTTCTAATAGCAAGTAAATTCCAAATGAACAGTTCTCGCATGCATGAACAGCGTTCGCAGCGTTGTTTATGCGATTCATTCTGCGATGAGCTCTTCTTACACAGATTAATCTATTGCAACGTGACATCTGCGAGCAATAACCCCTGTCAAACAGCCTTTACGCTTGCAACGATAAAAATATTACAGAGAGAGAGAGAGAGAGAGAGAGAACGTGCTTCATCCATTTCTGGTGTCGAGCACGCGCAAACATGATCGCAAAGAATAAAATATAATCCACGCATGGACTGTGAAGACACGTAAGCGCTTAGCTCGGACGCAAGCTCGAGTCAAAGTTGTTCGTTATTAATTAACGATGCAAACAATGGCAAGTAACTGCGCATAACCTGGAAACACAAGGCATAGTGTGAAAATGCTATCTCGTTGCATGCTGAGCGAGAAATGGCTACTAGTTCACCTAGCGACGAACCAACTGCCTTGCGATAACGAGGCTTCCGCTGAAAGCGAAGCAGGGTGATCGGCTTCTCTCCTTGTGGAACTTGAATGTTGCTAATTGAACGTCGTTTCTTCGCGTGGCGTATTAACCCTTCACCCTCGACAAACTTTTTCCGTATCATCTACCAGCAATTTATTTTTTACGAAGCACTATCACTTCGAATAAAATGATATAGCATTGGAAATAATCATTCAAATGGTATTTAACATGAAATTTTGTCGATTATATCTCTCTCTAATATGTGATTCTAATATACACTTTTAATATGTATATTTTTAATATATAATTTAAAGCAATCATCAACCTGCATTGCAGGTTTACAAGTATAATATACAAGAGTTAATGATACATAGTTTCAATCTCTAGAGAAATAATATCCTCCATCATTTTTTAAATTAAGAAGCAATGAAAAGTCTAGTTTATGTGAATTATTCTGAATTATGTGAATTACTGAGTGTCAATTAATACAGGACTGTCTTCAGAAACTGCTTCTTCTGAAATTTTTTTGTTCCTCTTACGTCTTAATTTTCACTCTAGGCGTCTGTTCAGGTATATATACTATTATACATCGCAACATACAATACCAAATGTATATTATAATTATCAGTAAATTATAAAAAGAGCAAGTCCGAGCTATATTTAAGTACGATGTCTCCTCGGAAGAGCACAGGATTAATCTTCAACGAAAATGTACAAAGTTGCGCGGTGTAGTATTAAAAAAAAAAAAA
>CAJDYZ010011848.1:23491-40653 GCA_903986555.1 Heterotrigona itama
TACATGTCATTACGGAGACATCGGAGATTCTACTGTTCGACAAGGTTTCTTATAGCTGCAACCGACCGGTCGCGATAGGTTGCAGCTAATCACGCAATGTGCGAATCGTACGGGTGAATAGGTATAATATTTGAAAACGCATAACATTCGTTGATTCACGAAACTGTCAATGTCAATCCAAAAAAACAACGATCTTTTTTCTCTTTCTCACACATCACACACACACACACATACACACACATATACATATACATATATTTCTTAGGTAAAGAAAAGATTTATTGTCCTCAATGAGAACTATTTTAGTTCGATACACTCTTTTTCTCTATTTGTGATAGCAGTCGAAGGGGCCTTTAATTAACTACGATAGACATTCGTTTGCGCTAATCGAGATATTTATCCGCGATCCATATTGGTTGGAAGGACACTTGGAAAAGATCCGAGCCTACGGGACGACAAAACGGCTAGTGAGATCCAAAGAACCGCATTCGGAAGTTCTTGTCTCTTCCATGTTTCTCCACTATTACGTCCATTATAGAGTTTCCTTTCTTGTTGAGATACGGACAAACGTACTGATGATGAGCCAGACGATAAGAATCTTCGAATTACGAGAACGACTTATAAAGATTTATGTAGATTAATTCGAATATGTAAAATAAAGGGAAGAACGCACGACACGAGAAACGTAGTTAGTAATTTTAATGCTACAGTGAAAACATTGTACTACGAACCATTTGGAATTATTCGTTTTCTATTTAGAATTTGATATTTCGTTTCCTTGCTTTTCTAATTTCGTACATTCCATCATTGACTTCGACGTTTGGTCATAGATGGCGCGACCTGCGACGAAGTTTCATGCTCACCAGTGTAAGAAGGTTATGTACCAGTTTGTTTCGCGTGTAAAATTGAAGTATTACTTTAATAACAATGGCCGACGATTACGGAAACAACGAAAGAGGTAAAAAACGGAAGAAAAAACGGTCTCACGTTCAGATGGCGAAAAAATTGGCCCGACGAAGAAACCACGGATACTCGAACGTCGATGGCGAAACGTATCAGTACATGGTGCATATTTTGGAATTGATGAAAAGCGATTTCTCTACCACCGAGGAGAAATTGATATTTGTAAATAACGTGTACGAACAAACTGTCGGCCACGAACTCGAATACGCCCAGAATCAGGTTGGATCCAGGATATTGGATTCGCTCTTAAAGTACGCGAGCTTGGAGACGATTCAGAGGTTAGTTGCCGCTTTTCAATCCTCTTTACGAATTCTAAGTAGCGACAGGTTCGCTAGCCACGTTCTGCAGAAGATCATAGTGGTCTGCGCCGACAGAGGAAACAGAGGCACGCTTTCGAAATCGTGCCCCGAGCAGGATGCAGATGTCAGTATAGAGGTTAAGGAGCTGGAAGTGGACTCTTACAACGACATCGTGTTGAAGTTAAGTAAATATTTTATTAACAACAGAGAGGAATTTGTATTTGATACGTATGCGAATCATGTTTTAAGAACTGTCATAGAGTGTCTTGGTGGTCTGATCGATAAGCCTGATAACAGCATCGACAAGAGAAAGCTGATACTTGGCGAAAAACGACCAGTCGTACAGAACTACAAAGACTTATTGTATGAAACGTGCAACAGATTGTACAACTGGCCTAGGCTCCTGGAATTTGGTCAAGACGAGTTTACATCTGGATTGTTACAAAGCACCTTGTATTCTTTGAACGATGTATTCCCAGAAATGGTGGAAGCATACATCAAGAAAATTACAAACGAATGCTTCAAACCAAAGAAAGAGGAGCAACAGTTGCCCAACATTTTTCAAAGGGAAAGTTCAGTCAGATTGCTGGAGGCTTGTCTATCGGTAGCAAGTCCCAAATGTTGGTACACGATGTACGAAGAATATTTTTCACACAATTTGAAACAGTTGTTGTTGATGCGAGGCACAAATTTCAGCGTGCAGCGACTATTCGATCACTGCAACGTAAAGGAACACTTTGAACAATTATTCGAAGAAATTCACTCGTATTTCCCCGACATCCTCGACAGGGGTTACACTGGTGTTTTAGTCAGCGTAGCGAACGCGTGTTTAAAGTTACAAACGAAGCAAGGTGCATTTGTAACTGAACTATTGAACGTTCTTGATTGCGAAGCGAAGAACGAGGAACAGCATCGAATATTAGCGTGTATAATTAGCCTAAAAAAGTTTGAAAATTGTGAGACTTCTGAAGCGAAAACGAGAAATGATTCGAGATGTTTGATCAGCTTACATGGAAGTCTGATCGTACAGGCCATTCTTAAGTTTAACAAACCTATAAAGATGGTCAATTCCTTGTTGGAAACAAATGAGGAGAAAATAGTGCAGATATTCGAGGATCCAAAAGGCAGTCGCATCGTAGATGCTTTCATGGACAGCAAATACGTTGGTGAGAAAAGCAGGGAGAAGCTTGCGAAAAAGTTGAAAGGATACTGGTCACAATTAGCTAAGAGCACGCACGGTTCCAGAATCTTGGACAGAATATGGGTTTGGGCATCTATAAATCAGAGAACTTTGATCATGGAAGAATTAGCAGAAGTCGGAGAGTCTTTACGTTCGACTATGTCTGGACAAATTATGTACAACAAATTAAACGTCCCGCTGTTTGTGAGAAACAGGAATGACTGGAAGGAAGCATTGGGAAAGGAAGAAAAGACGAGAGTTCTTTTTGCAAATATAATAGGAGACACGATGAAGAAGAAGAAGAAGAAGAAGTAACACGTTTTTTTATGAAATGCTGTCTGCATTAAACACACGTGTGTCAACAACACTTGACACTTGTGCAGAAGAGAATGATGTCAGTGCTTGTGTTCTTTAAGCATTATGACACAGAATAATCATGTATTTCGTTTAAATTCATAAATACAATCTATAGAATCCATCATACATCCCTGCAACGTAAAATACATCTAGAAAAAACATACAACGATTCGTAGTTTAGATTTGAGCAAAGTTTCCTAACGCGCGCACGACCGATAAACTCGTTTTACCTCTTGACTCAACAATGACTAGACTCGTAAACGTGTACGTGCATTTACACATTGTCACGCGTATAAAATAAAACGTCGCGTTTATCTATCAATTGACTAGGAGAAAGATCGATAGCGTGCCACATTACGCCGTACATCGATTTTGCTGAAAGAAGAGGGAAACTTAAATTCGTTGCGTCGCGAATCAAGTTCTAAGACGGGAAGAGAAATAATAATTTTAAACTTGACGAAACATGTAAAATACCTTGTTAAAGGTAATTGTTCCTTCATGTCCGTAGAGAGACCTAGAGATCGTGTAACATGTATTCATTTTCTTTGATATCGTTATCGCTTTTGTTTTTCTTTCCTTTGTCCTCCAGCATCTTCGTAAAACTAGTGTCATAAAAATTATCGTTTATCGGATCGTTTGCTGTTTGGGCGGCATTAGCTTGGTTCGTGTCATTCAGTTTCTATCGCGCACGTAGTATCGAAATATAGCGATGAATCAGCGTTACTCTTACACTCGTTATTTGCAATAAAGTGATTGTTTATTCGAACCATCTACGATCCGAAATATACATATATACACGTTATTTATCTCTACTCTGTCGCTTCGATCGAATAGCAATACAACGAACCGTTACACAGACTATTCTAAAGAAGAGAATTTGACGAACGGTTACAACTATGATCCCCATCGGAGGGCGATCAATTTCTTTCGTTTAACTGCTTAACTCTCTAGTACGTACCGACGAGTGAGCTTTTATGCACGGACGAATGAATGAATTTCGAGGAGATGTAATAAACACCGTGCAGCAACGTGCAGCGGCAACAATTTTTAAAACGGAAACGCAGTCAAGCAGCCTGGTATCAGGACCATTGTCAAGAGTGTGGGAAAGATGCAGAAGATGTATGACTCGACATAGAAGAAGGGGTGTCAACGTTAACGCGAATCGTATTGGATCGGTCTGGCAAATCGTCGGAATCGATAGTAGTTGCCATCGTAACGTCACTTCCCTTTGGTCGCGCCGCTGGCTGGTATCGGCGCGGCGACGCTCGCTTCGTTCACGCTAGCGATCCTCGGCGGGCTACGAGACGCGGATCTCCGAGGCTCGCGAGGCGGAGGATTGTTACACGTCGCGTGGTGGCCACCGGCTTCCCAGTCCCGGTGTTGGCAAAAAGAGCCACAGTATCGCGCTATTCCACAACCACCGCACGTTTCCAACGCTGGTCTGCCACAGTTCCAACAACTCTGAAAAACCAATTCGACGATGCAAATAATACACGTATAATGGAGGAAGAGGCTAGAGTCCCTATACATGTCGAAATATATTGTGCATGTCGAGATATGCACTGTTCAACCGATGATAAAATCGCATAGATATTTTTATATGAATTGAAAATATGTGACAAAGATTGCGAAAAACGATCTTCTTATCATTTATTATTATTTTATTATTATTCGTCTCTTACAATTTGTTTATTTTCAAATAATCAATTTTGATCAGGCAGATTTGTCTTTTCTTCTTTGTTAATCTCTCAAGATCAGATCAGTTTTTCATAGCATCTTTAATTTGTATTTTCTTGACCATTGTGACACGTGCTTTTGATAGGAAAATTTGAATTACTTTCCTTATTAAATTTCATGAAATTTGCATCAATTCCAGTTTATCTTCACATTGCTCGGTTTTGAGATTCATCTCCAAAATGTCAGGTATTTTAACTCCAATATTATTAGATATAAAAATAATCTCTGCGAAACATATTTCTTCTAGGTATTTTCCACTTTTTGTATCACATTATCAGAATCGTTAAAAATCGTTAAAAATCGTTAATCGTGATTAGACTGCGAATAGGGAAATGAAAATGCACACAATGCAGATAGATACTATGTAAAAATATATAAAATATCCAAAATAGAATATCTGTGTATTATAACATATAGCAGGCGAGCTTCTATTTAGATATGTTCATTCAAAAGTTCGAAAGTACGTGAAAAATCTGCAGTCTAGTCATGATAATTATGACAATGCTAATGAAGTTTCCAAATATTTATATTTATAAATATGTTCGAATATTATCGCCATACATTGTAAGTGTTGATGCATGTTGAAATTATTATCCTAGTCAACTAATAGTAAGCGCGAAATATACTCACGGATCCCGAGACGGTTTGCAACTGCGGCACCGTTTCCTTCTCTTCTTCGGTGATCGGCGGGATCGAGTTGGAAACGGAGTTGGTCGGTGTCGTAGCAACGGTCCTAGCATTTCCATCGACCGGTCTGTGACTACCGTGAACTCGCAGGTACGATCCTTGACGAAGAGGGCTGCCGTGATTCCTTTGGGACAACGGGACGTCGAGCATTCGGTGAACTCGTAGGCGTTCGTTCGCTCTAGATTCAGCCACCGCCACTCGAACGGCACGCTGAACCTCGGCCATTACAGCTCTTTTCACCGCTTCTTCTGAAAACGTAAAAAGAACTCGGATATTTCCACCTACTCCATTGAATGATCGAGACATCAATAGAGTCGTAGGATTCACGCATCATGAACGTGTGTCAAGAACACGGATTCTTAATTTCATCATCCACTGAGTGCTTAAATTGAAAAGTCTAGAAGTTTACTGAAAAATATATGATATAACAAATTAAAAATACATACTTTTGATTTATTTATTCAATATATTGTATTATGTCATTCTATATTGCTCAAATAAGTAAATCAATTATTTTATTATTGATTGTAAGATTATCTGTACAATATTCTAACGTGGACTAAATACTCAAAGGATTAATGCACGTTTCACGTGAACGCGTTGAAAATCATGATCTCTAATTCTCGGACGCGGCATGCCATAAAGGATCGTTCTTGATCCAATTGGTATCGTATTATTTTCATGTGTCATTCTCATTTTCAATAAGTCATAAATACGAATATGTTAGAAGAAAAATATGGATAAACGATATTTATTTTGTTCACGTAATACTGATTGATATATAATAATTTTTGCATGTATGACTTTTGGATTTATGTGTTATTATTATTTTTTACGCATATATCACCTGAACTTTTCAGCTGTACTATTTTGCAATTATTATTTGCAATTATATTTTACGTATTTTCTTTCCTATAATTTATATAACGATCACAATTTCTTTGTATGTACCGAGAATTTTTTCTTGTTCTATTTATATTGTACTAATTGCTACAACTAATCCTACATCAACATAAAGAATTGTAACTATAATGTGACTAAATATCAACTATCTTGGGTTAAGATAAACCGCGTTACGATTGTCCGAGGGTTGAAGGGTTTACAACTCCACTTTTATACATTTAATAATACATTCAATAAGGGGGCAGCTCCACTCTATATATATACTGTTTCATTAAAAAAAAAAAAACATGTGATCTGTTACTTGGTATATGTTGTTAGTTGGCCATAAATTTATAGCATGTTTGTATAACACTATCTCCAGATTTTTAATTGCATTTCTGTTAGTTTGTTAAAATTACCTGAAAGTGCAGCTGCCTTCTTATAACTAGCAGTTGCTCTAATCTCGATCGAAAAAAAAAAAAAAAAAAAAATACCAACCGTCTTTCCTCTTCACTTCCGCCACTTTGTCCTCGATCGCCCTGATCGTCTGAGCAACGATCTCGCCGGACAGCCGTTTCAAGCTACCTTCGCGATCGCCGCTCGAGGATTCCACTTGAGAGCCGTTGGTCGACGATGGATTATTGCTGGCAGCGGTGGTGCCAGCGCTACCGCCATTCTGAGCTGGTACGGTGCTGGTGCTGGCCAAAGGAGGCGCCGGTGTCGACGCGGCGAAGCATCCACGAGTCTGTAGTATGGCCAAAGCTTTCTTCGTCTTTTCCACCATACCGAGGATACAGTTCAACATCATATGAATGTTCTTCCATTCGTCGTCCAGGGTGCCGTTTTGCGTTTGAACGTGGCCTATTTGCTGCTGCTGCTGCTGCTGCTGTTGCTGCTGCTGTTGTTGCCGAGCCAGGTGATGAGAGCCGGAGAACGCGTTCATCTGATTAATTTGCACGGTAGCAGCCGATATCGAACTGGAACCATCACCCTGGCTATGACCATGAGCGTGGCCGTGATTTTGTCCGTGAGCGTGACTGTGAGCGTGAGTATGGCGATGCCCGAGACCTTGGATCGATCCGCTCGATGAATGAAGCGGATGATACCAACAGTATGGGGAGGAACCATCGGTAGACGGTTGCTGTTGCGGTTGCGGCGGATGGTGGTGACTCCAAGGATTCGTGAGCCTCTTGCCGTATACTGGAACGTCCTCGAGAAGAGCGGCGCCGTTCTCGTAGTATCTGCCACATATTACGACAAGGTGAACCGAACGACGAAGAAGAAAGAGAAAACAAGCTGGAGAATCGAAAATTGGTGACCACATCACGTGCGCCCTGGTGGTCGTATCGAATCGTGAAAGTGGCGGCGCGGCGTAGGAGGCTGCATTAGCAGAACGCTGATAGGTACTCGAGGCAAGTTTGCCGGTAGGTCGAAGGGTAGGGGAGTAGGACGACCCGGGGTGTTCGAGAAAGGTGGTACCCCGATGATATATGGAAACGTCACCGGCAGACATATCGAGAGGAGGCCGCCAGGCTGGCATTGCCAACGCGCACGTCGCGTTTTGTCGCCTTCGGATTCGCGTCGGCGCCCATTTCTCCAGCGACGCGAGCACATCCTATCCACCGAGCGTTTCCAAATACCAAACATCCTTTGTGCACGGACGATCGATCGATTCTAGATCGATCGCGTACACACGATCGCCAATGTATTTGCCTCCTCGAGGATCGACCCTCCCTCCAGCACAGTTGGAGAAGCGAGCCGTCGTTTCTCTATCGGCTTGGTAAACACCGCTGAGAAATGCAGGCTGCCGGCCAAGATTTTACCGAAACGCCGCGCCGCCTATCACCGCGTTTGCGGCTTGGCAAATGTACTATGTACGTACTATGCGCGCACAGGTGCGTGCCGTTCGCTACTGCGTGAATTATCGCTATAGACGGACAAAGATTTCGCGCGGTCGTGTTCGGTTTGCGGGCAATTTACGCGCCGCTGGCGTACGGGGTTTCGTTGTTGCGCGGTTGTCGCGCGGAAAAACGTGGCAAAAGAGAGTGAAGAAGCCTCGTCCAGATTGAGAGACAATTGTCCACGGACAGTCTGTTTTCACGGGCAATCCGAAAATAACAAGAGACGGGATGTCTCTCAACTAAGCGACAGCTTTGCATGCAGAAGTAAGTTGAAAAGAAAGGACAACATTTGAAAATTTATTCAAATGTAGTTGAATTCGCAAGTATATCTGTTTTTTAACGAAAAAATTTTATTCTTCTTTTTCTCGATTTATTTCTTGCATTTTGGATTTTCGCTCCTGTCCATTTAACCATTTGTGGTCAGTTGTTCATCATTTTCTTTAATTTATGTATTATATTATATTACTAAACATATTTATAACGATATTTATTTATATATATATAATATAGTAAATAATATAATAAATTATACATATAATCTTTATAATAATATTCTATGATATATAATTTTATATTAATGTTTGCAATTCCCAACTCTGACATTCTACCACATCTAAATACACCGTTGCTCTGTTGTAGCATCGAGTGCTACGTAGACAGAATGTATGCAGATTGTCTACAGATAACGTTTATCAATCTGGACGAGGCTTAACAGGATTCGCAACTCACGGTGTATCGGAGGCGCGCCGTTTCGGCGCGTGCGATGAGCCGGTGGAATAATGATGGAAACCGGCCGTGGCGTTGTTCGTATGTTGAATAGCGCCAATACCGGGATTAGAATTGGACCGTATGCCGTAATGAGCGGAGCATTGATTGCCGTTTCCGCTTCCAGCTCCGTTGCCGGCGTGTTCTCCGAAGATCTCCACATGCTCGGTCGCTGCTATCAAACCGACAGCCTCCAGAATCGCTGCCTCGTTCGATCGTAAAAACTGCGCGCAACTCTGTCGGGAAGGAAGTCAAACGTTTTCGGTATTAACCTGATTGAAGATTCTTCCAAATTTTCAGTCGTTGTTATTTATGTTCTAATACGTACGTTCTGCTTGAAAATGAAAATAATATATCAAAGAAACTTATAGTTTTTTTATACTAGTATAATCGGATAATCCAGTAATGCAAATTTAAATAAATAGTAACTTTTTTTTTCCCCCTGAAAAATTTGAGAAGTTTGGCATTTACGGTGTTTTTGTTTTCTTTTTTCTATAAAAGTTCTATAATTATCGATACAAATTCTGGCACAATGAATTGATTACTTAATAATGAAATATAGATATCAAAAATATTCGATACTTTTGCGAGAGCATCGATACTCGTTCGATTTCGCTATCGGCAAAGTTTATGTATTTAATATAATATAATATAATATTATACATTATAATATTATATATATTATAATCTTATACAATATAATATAATGTAACAATTTATTAAAATTTTACAATTTCAATAAATATTTTTATTTATTGATATTAATATTTGGACAACTAAAATCAGTTAAAGTGTTAAATATCGATACATATTTGACATATATATATATATATATATGTACGAAAGTATTATAATAATCTTCACATTTTCATCGTAAGGTACCACAGTCTTTTTTATGTTATAATCATTCTCACCAGTTGTGAGTCTAATTGATAAAATATAATTCTTTCCACTGATGTATTCCAGTGTGGTATCCGTATCTACGATTTCAAGAGTTTAATATCTATACAAGTATCGATGCTTTTGTAAAATCTTAAATAAACATCAAAACTATTTGTTGAAGTATGTCAGTAAATTCAGGAGGTATAAAATAGACATCGATATTTTCACAAGGTGGAATGGATATCGGTACTTTCTATTTTATCGAATTGATCTGATATCATCAATATAATATTGATATCGATCTGATCGGCCGATTCGATTCGACTTGTTCGTGTCTTTCGCTGAAGACAAGAAAACAAGAAAAATCGATCGGCCACGATTTTCGAACATTTCCAATATTCCCGATATATTTTCAATGGCCAACGACTTTCAAAGTTCCGAACTCGTTATCCTCCGTTAAGTCGAGTCGATTTCACTCGACAAGCTACGATTTATCGCTTCTAATACGATATCGGAATTCTTCTTCTCCTTCGGCAAGTTTCTTGCTTTCGTAACTCGCACTTAACGCGATCATCGATCGGCAAAGTTACGCGTGTAATCGCGTGTTCGATCGATTATGTGAGACAGCTAGGGTGATTCATTCTGTGAATGAATACCTCTCGAGTGAATGAACAACGAAGTTTTGCTCGTATCACACGAAAAATGAATGACCTATCACGACCATTGGAATTTGTACAGGATGTTTCACATTTTAGTGTATTCTATAGAACAGATAACAAAATTAAAATATCTTTCTAGCAGAAAATCTGTAAATGCATTGAAAAGTTGTAACGAAAATATGAAACTTACATATTCACGCGTGTATTACTTCTTTTTACCAATGCAAAATTGATATCCAATAAATACAATTGAATTGATCGAATTGCATATTTTATAATTTTGTTGAATTTCTTTAGATGCATTTCTGATTTTTGCAATCAACTCATTTCATATAAACACTTTTGTGACGATAATTCACAGCGTAATCCACTGACACACATCTTATTGTATTGTTTTTATCTAACTGTTACTTTGTTATATTTATTCTTTCGATCTATCTTCTAGTCTGATATTTCTGTCTTCACTATTTTGACGAATTGGACGAGAAGTATCAACTTTCACGAATCAGAACCTAACACCAGATGTTACATTGCATTTTAAATTTAAATATTGTAAATATTGCAAGTGCTTCTTAGCAAACAAATAATTCTTCTCCTCGCCCTATTCTTTAACTTTAACTCGCAAGGACATTGTCCCCAAGATGTCCCACAAGTTTTGCCACTTGACGTCTCCATTTTAGTTTCTACGATATATCTTTTATACATTAACTTCAACATGTTCAATTTCACGACAAATCTGTTGTCACGATTACGTAGTATAAATAACAAATTTTGTCTAAGAAGACCAATAACCAATAAACGAACAAAGATATAACTTGTAAAAATTAAACAAGCCTGGATCTTTCAATCGGGGGATTAGTGTTCATCGGTTCACTGGACAGGTCGCAGCTGAAGTGTTCATTCACTGGACAGGAGGCCGCCTTCCGGTGCGAATGTATAATGGCACCAGACAAGGAAACGATCGAAACGAAAAGGAATGGTGACAGCTGAACGAACGAATTTATCATCGCCAACCCTCTTTCGATCCTTCGCCGCCTCGAGAAATGTAAATCCTCCCTATTAATTTGCAATTCGTTACCGCACTGCCGCTCGTTCCTCGGCGCTTCTCGGTACACATTTTCCGTCGTTTTGCCCTTCCTACCCGATCTTTCGCCTCGTTCTCCTCCCGTTTTCTTCACCTTCGGTTTCACCCGGTTTCGTCTTCTATTTTATTTCCGCCACGTCTACGAGAGACAGGCGCCAGCTGGAGGGGCAGTAGCGCGTACTCGAGAAAGGCTCTTTTATTAATTTTTTCCAAGCAAACTTTATCCCTACTCCTAATTGCGGGAATACCAATTTCCCATTCGTTACGAGCCGCGTCCGGCTTCCCTCTTTGCGTAAATTTTTCGTTCGATCATTGTCGTTCGTTGCAAGTTTGTACACTCTGACGAAATTCTCTTCATTTACGATGGTTTTCACGAAAGGAAAGAACGAATATTCCAGGGTATTTCCGAGGCAATTAACCGTGAAAAATATTATTCCTGTCCAGTCTAGAATTAGCCAAATTCGAGTACACTGCGATTTTCTTCTTTTGAAAAGAAAGTATTTCATTTTTGCTTTTCGATTTATTCTTCCATGCAAAGTCACCATATTCTCTGTTGCACGCATTGGATCGAGAAACTATCGATAAAAATGTGGATCATAACGAATTTGATGAAAAAATACACAGGATAATAGTGAAATAATGAAAATTATATTATACAAGGTTGCTGTACCGTCGAAGTTGTCATTTTACTCGAAAAACCGTGGGACACCCTGTAACTTACATCCAAAACAGGAAAAAGAGAAAGAAAAACAACGAGCGAACAATCGTCAACGCGGCAACAATTCTTTTCGCGGTATTTCTTTCTCTCTCTCCCTCTCTAAAGGCAGAGACTTTTAAAGTTGGTCTTTATCTTCGATTCGTTCGTCTATCTTTCCATGAAACAGGCTGGCACGCCCCACCCACGAGCCGCGAAGTAACCTGGGAAATTAAAACAGGTCGACAGCCGGTCAGCCCGAGTTCTGTTGATTTTACTTACTACTCTCGAACGCGTCTCCTCCTCTCCGCCGATCCCCTCGTTCTACCAAGTTTAACGAGCGTGTGCGTAATATAACTTTAATCTATATCGGTGGACGACCAGTCGAAAGTAATCATTCGAGAAATCTGAATCGACAGGCGAGAAAATATCCAACGGAATGTTGGACTTGTAAATAAGTCAAATTATCCCTACACGTGTTGAAACGTCGCGTTCTTCTGCTTTATCTATTGGAAACAAAGTTCCAAGAGTTGAAGAACTTCTTAGGCTTTGCTTACTAGTTGAAATGATATCTCGATACGAATTGCTTTTGATGATCATTTACCATGAAATTTTCGAGAAATTCAGGATTTTCGAGAAATGCAGAAGTCCGCGTGGGACGAGATATTTAATGTTTCGAAAAATATCGTGTTACGATAAAAGGATCTGCAGTGGAAGCAAATTTCTGTGTACACAGATCGAATCGAACTTACTTGGTTCGTTGCTCTGGCAGCGTTGCTCAAGTCTCTCTGCAGAGAGGGTAGTTGTTGCTTCAGATGTGGCAAGACAAACCCTTTCAGGGAGTAGTTGGTCGCTTCCTGGAGGGCCGAGTGGAACTCTTCCGCAGTCATGGTACCGCTCTGCGAAGAAAATTTTCGTCTTTACTTCTCTGGATAATTGCCAGAACTAAAGAAGCGAGGTTCGCCGAGGGTGATTTCACGTTTTGTCACGTGCCACGATCGTTTGGTCAGGCACAGGGTGTAGTAGCAGGTGTCACGTTTCCGAAACTCGTGAGATCATATAGTACGTATTTTGAATATTTCCTGCGGAGAAATCTCGCTCTCGCGAGTCTCGAGCTCAAATTTTCCTAATATTTTGGAAGAAGAAGAGAGAATTAAAAATGAATGTTTCGTTTAATACACCCTTAGGTGCGTGCACATTTGTTCCTGTCCCTTATTTCGTTACTGATAATTAATTTATAAAGTGTATGGTAAAAAGATGTTAGTTACTGCATATCGCGACTCATTGTTTGTATATATGTAATATAGTAAATGATAATCTGTAGCATGTGGGAAATAAATAGAACAGGGGATGATTCCTCATGAAAAAATAATTGAATGACCTGTATATTAATATGAATACATACATTACACATATATATATATAACATTGATATACATATTAATATATATGATAGAAAACATTACAAAAATAAAAATGTAAAAAATATTGTAACACAACACAATAATAAAAATTCACATACGTTATAGTATAATACAATATATTGTAATGCATTGTAATGTAATATACATAACGTTAACATTCTTATGCAAATTCATATTTTTGAAAATATGCTTGGGATGCAAATGAATGTTCGCGAACTTTCAGTGGACTGTACGAATTTTTGAATGAATACTTAGAACGAGTTGGGATCGTGAACGAGTTGAAGATCGGGCATAGTGTTTACTGCTTGAGTTGAGTGTAACACTGCGTTTGCTAGCTGAATGCGGGTATTATAATGAGCTTTGTGGTGAATGCAACACTCTGAGGAGTTTGATACAAAAGTAGCGAGTATGATACAGCGAATGATTGCTGCTTGATACTGGATGCAACAGTGCTGAATCTTTTCATCACGAGCTAGATTAGTAGAGAAGCTAACCAATCATTTTAAGAGCTTTAAACAAAATAAAACAAATAGACGCCTCGTAAAGACGATAGTTTCGAACACTGTCGGACAGGTCAAACTTTCTTGAATATGTAAAAAGTGAATAAAAAAAAATAGAGATTCCTTTTTGCCAAGAAACACTTTACGTATGTTTCTCTTGTCTCGAAAGAAATCGAGATGTTCCTATCAAAAAAAAAAAAAAAAAGTTCAAGGACAAACGTAGCAAAGAACGAAAATAGCGTGGAGAAGAAAAGAGTAGTGTGTCGGATTTACCAGAAGCGCCAACACCAAGGTAAGCACGGTGTCGCCGGTGTCAGGAGAGATGCCCGTAGCGAATTTCACGACGGTACCGAGCACGCTCTTCAGCTCACCGTGGCCAGCGAATACACCGGCGATGCATCTGCCGCCGGTGCTGGCGTTGGTGACGGCGGTGGTGCCGCCGTTGGACGGTGCAGATACATCGTTTTGCTCTTCCGTTCTGCAGTTGGCCACGGATCCGTTAACGCTGCTGCCCACGCTATTGCCGCTGCCGGTGCTGCCGGCGGTGTCGGTGCTTCCGGATCCAGTCGCGTCCTCCGATTCCGGTTTGAGGTAGTGCGAGGGCAAAGGGCTACCACTGTCGGAGGACGCCGAGCAAACGATGCTCGTTCCTTTGTAATCTGCTCGGGGCGCGGCGGCGTTGGCCTGTTTCGTTTGTCCGCCGATCGCCGATGCCACCGAAGCGGTCGACGCGGTCTTCTGATGATGATGATGATGATGATGATGATGATGATGGTGATGATGAGAGGAGGGCGAGTGAACTTCTGGCTGGGCATCTTCGCGCGAGGCCTTGTCCCTGGCCGCCGAGGTGACTGAAACAAAATATATCGACGATAGAACGCGCGGCGTGACGTGGCGGACGTCGCGACGTCGGGGATCGCGGAAGGAGAGCGTCAAAGGGAAAAGTACGATTTGTTTCGGGTAAAGTCAAGGGAGAGCGTTTAGCGTGGCAAAGGGGAGACGGGGTGGCCGCAAACGTCCTTTGTGCTCGGTACATCCGGGGAGCCACGTCAACCACGGACCACGTGAAACGGGCAGGCGAATCGGCCACTCGTTTACAAACGCGTTGATAGGCGCGCACACACGCACTCACACACACACACACACACACACACACACACACACATGTACACACAGTGGCACCGGTGTGCGAGACACAGATGCGCGTCAACCGTGTGCTCTGTGCGTGGGTGCAGCGGATAACATGCAATTACGGGCCGTGTCATCCACCTTGCCTTGTTCCCATTCCGTGTTCCGCGCGTTATCTCGCGGAATGCCTTCGGCTTTCGCTGGTGTGCGTGGCAAAACGCCGCCATCGAATACGTACACCAGCGACGAAAAGTTATACAACGAGGAACCTCTCGTCGCGTCTCCTCGTCGTTCCGTCGTCGCCTCGTCATCTCGTTGTCTCGCGTGTCTGGAACACCACGGACAGCGGGATGACAATCGTAACTACGCTTCACCGAGTAACCGATTATCCGCTTTTCCCTTCTTCTCTTTCCCTTTCTTTTCTTTCCTCGGCTGTTCGACGTTCGATATCACCGCTCGGGGACGCGCGCTCTCGCCGCATCCATCCCCCTTCGAATCGCAAATCAACGCTAGGCGCGACGAGTTGTGTAAATTGGCCGCGCTTGCTGAACGCGGAGAGGGTCAAACGGAAGAAGGTCGCAGCCGCGCGGTGCCGTGTCACTGCCACCTGACGTCCGTAGCCAACAGCTAATTACCTGTATCCGAACTCGCGGTAAACTGCCTCGAACGCACCTTACGGCCGTTTGCGCGACCGCATCGATCGCAAATCCGGTTCGTATAATAACAACATTCGCCCCGCCCAAACGCAACCGCTGATCCACAGTTCATCCTGGTGAGTGAAAAAACATCCGTCGTTTTCGAAATCCTGGGAAATCCGAGGAGAGAAAATTTCGAAAGAGAGAGAAAGAAGTATATATACGCACATGTGCATGCGTGGAACAATTTTGTTGAAAAACGTGACGTAAAAATTCATGAGCGACCGGAGATCTCGTTGATTATCGAAGAGAGGGATCTTGTTCGACTATCCAGGGAAGCGTTTCTGGAAACGTGCATCCCTGGCGGCAGCGGTGGCACCGGCAGCACCTGGAGCACACGGGAGAAGCAGCGTTGGAGGCGGTTCGTTGTCTTCGTAGACGACCGTTCCACGAGCAGCCAAGAGAGATCGATAAAGCGCACGTGCTCCACTCGGCTGAGAGTCCCTGGGTGGAAGTAAGTACGCTGGGACTCAGCTGTCGCCTCCTAATTGCCGGGACAATGCAACAGATGGCTTTGATCGCAATCCCTTCCTAGCCGCACCCCATGCTCCCCTATTTGTCTCTCTTTCTCTCTCTCTCTCTCTCTCTCTCTCTTTCTCTTTCCACCTTCTTTTCCTCCCCGATTTTCTAAGGTCTCCCTCGAACTTTCTTCCGCCGCGTCGTCTCGTAGCAGGTAAGAAAGTAAGAACTACCTTCTGCAGCGTACAGCGTCCCTTCTCCTCCGTCGTCGCAGAGAATCATGGATTCACGGATTCACGATGCTCAATCAACGTTCACGATCGAAGAAGCTGTGCACATCCCTAGGAATACTAGGAGACGTTCGCGGGAAACGTTTAAAACGTCGAGCGCGAATGCATAAATCGGGAACGGCGTGTGCGACGTCGTCGTCGTCGTCAGCTGAAAAGAAAGATAGATGCGTCTCCTCCCCCACTTCCTGCCCCCGGTTTCCGTGTAGATAGATACTACGCTGTAAGCATATCCAGAGGAGGCGGAAGAAGGCACGAGTTAAAGCGGACGAGCGCGCGAGTACTACTACCAGTCGTGGTACGAGCGACTATCGCAAAATACCTCGAACGGCAACGTCGGGGATGCCGACGGTGTACCGGATATGATATCAGCCTCGAGCAGAATCCCGCTGGAAGCGTTGGACGTGCCTTATCGCGTCTGGTCCAGGCAGTCAGCCGGTGCACCAACCGACCTAACCAACACACTGAGGCCAACCAACCAACCACCCGGCTTGACTGACTGTTCGCAAGAGTTTCCCCGTCGAGCGCGTTCTATGATCGCGCGCGCACACACACATCCCCATCTCTCTCTCTCTCTCT
>CAJDYZ010011850.1:250-10561 GCA_903986555.1 Heterotrigona itama
TTGTAATTTTGCAATAAAATTTAGTAGCTAGATAACATTCACGAAAAGAAAATCTTTTTTCAAAGTGGCGTGATACGATATGAAACTGGTGAATGTCGCGACTGTTTGAGGTCATCATACATGCATATGGAAATATCTATGTACCGACCGAATGCTCGAGCTTGAATGACGAAGCATACGTGTGCTGTTTCTTTTCTTTCTTTGGCATCTCGGAGGAATCCTTGAATTTTCGTTATCGTAGAAGATTGGAAATATCGTGGAAACTGACTCTTCCGAATTTGTGAAGTTACTTGCTAATTGAAACTAATTAAGTGATTATTAATTTCTAAAATTTCGACCTATACTATTTATGCTATCGAATTAATTTAAATTTAAATTAATTCGACTCAACATGAATGTTTTTTTTTTTTAATTAACAACTAAATGTACCAATTGAAAATATTTGAGTATACACTTTCATCGGGCTTGTATATCACACTTACAATTAGTTTCACTATATTAATACTTGTATATTTTTTTTCTACTACTATTACTATATTATAATATAGCCATTATACATTATATACATTATATACATATTATAATATAGACATTCCTACATATATATAACTAGATATTATAGGCAAGGAAATCATTATTGATATTAGGGATGAGTATATATTGATATTAGAGGATCTATGGATTTCATGTACTTAAGAGAATTAACCGATTACTTCAGACGATTGTTGTTTCGTTAAATACTTGTATGTGATTTTAATAGATAGGTATAAATAAAATTAAATGAAATGAAATGTCTAATTCATGAATCATATTGATAACAAAATAAAATTGATAAAATCATAGTTTCACAGACGTACACGAATTGTTATACGACGTAGTTGAAGAAAAATCGCTTCGAAAACGTCGAATACGTCGAGTGAAAAAAAAAAAGCAGAAATTAATCTGTCCGCTAAGTTACGATTTAGCCGGATTATTTCTCGAAATTATTCTATTCCCCTGTGATCAGAGCTCGTAGTTAAACTCTCCGCCTTGGTCACTAGCTACCGTGTAATCAAATTGGAGATTTGCATAATGCAAATTCGACGAACTAGAAAAACAGTGAACGTTAAAGTTTCATGGGAACGCGAACGTACGAGCAAAGCGAGTCCATCGTGTATCCGCGAGCATTTCTATGCTCAATTAAGGGAACACTCGGAACAACGCTCCGGAGATGAAACGATCAAAGAGGGAGAAATCACCTTTATCTGGCGCCTTTCGAGAGGGAAAAATTAAATATTTCTATTATTTTAGGTTAACGATACCGCAAAAGGAAACGGTACTTTGCCTGTAAATGGCGGAGCGTAAGAAAGAAGCGTAATTAATTACCAATTTCTTTGACTAGAGAATATTTTTAATTTTTTTTTAATTTTACGTGTCGATTCAATCGATGTCAGAAGTGCCTAATACGACGAAAGTTTTTTTCTTTAGTTGACAGACGCGTCACAATCAGTTCTTTTCAAACTTTGAAACGTAATGTTTAAAACACGCGGATGTTTTGTAATGAATTAAAAAGAACGACCTCGCATCGTTAAAGAAACGGTGAAACAAGATAAATATTTATTACAATGATTATGTCGATTCAATCGATGTCAGAAGAGCCTAATAGGACGGAAATTTCCTTTAGTTTTTGATGCGTTGGTAATTTCGCAATCAGTTCTTTTCAAACTCTGAGATGCAATTTTTAAAACATGCACATGTTTTGTAATGAATTAAAAAAAACGATCTCGTATTGTTAAACGGTGAAAAAAGATAAATGTTCATTACAATGATAAAAATTTGCGTCAGCAACGTCAGAGACAACTAGTTGAGATTTAAATCTTTTTCTCGCTTCGTTATCCCTTATTATTTTGTAACGAGTTTATTTTCAATACTATTTTTTTGTTTTTTTTTTTTTCTTTCTTTTAGCCTGAATATCTTCGGACATGCTTTGCTTCAATCGTATAAATCGAACACGAACGTTTCTGTTTCGATCGTTTGTTTCTTAGAATGTCGCAGACTAACTTCTCGACTAAATTTTTGAGGTTGAGCGAAGCAGTTTTGTACTTGAAAAGTCTTTTGTTACTTGTTCGATGTGATAATTTGACATAATTTTTATTATAGACTGTAGAAATAGATTACATTAAATTATTGAATACCGATATTAAAATATACCGATAGAAATCTCTATATTTCGACATAATAATAACGTAATATACATTTTTCGATTAGATTAAAGATTAATATCCGTAAAATAAATGTATTGTTATTTGGTGAATAACGGAGGATAAATGTTACTATTTATATAATTATTTCCTAATAAATATAAAATTATCAATTATTGTAATTAATCTTTGACATTTGTTTAATGCATGGTTTCGCTTAAAAATATTTTTCATGCAGCTCCGCGTCACATATTTATAATATATTACAGAACATTCGTTATTATTGCTTGCTCGTGTTTGTATTATGCAAAAATTTGCAATATATTAACGAAGAGATTTATGTATCGAGGAAAAGATATAAATTACGCCAAATCAGCTGTGACAATCGTAAATAAATTATAGAAAATCAGTGAAAATCAGTGGTCAGATATGTTATTAAGCAAATCGAGTAAAACATTAATATTTTTCATTTAATCAACATTTCTTTTATTAATTGATTTTTATTTGACGGATTTTACAGATTTTTATCAGAATTGATGAATTTACGAATCAAACTATAAATTACAAATAATACTTCCGATATTATTAATTAGATATGACAAGAGGTTGCAAAAGCCAGATAACGACGAGGTTACGAAATATTCAGGTTTATTTCGTTTGTAGTTTTCATGCCATTATGGCAGAAAACCGGAAAATTTACGATTTTCAGCAGCGAAAATAATCCCGTGCAATCCTTTGTTCGAAATATACACAACATAAACGAACGAAGGGGAAAAAAATAGATGCTGCAAAACGAAAAAGCAAAAAAAAAACTGATTCAAAAATGCTTTCACATTTTATCAAAATATACATTAGACAATCCTCATTACTGTAAGATCTCTCATTGTTCTTCGTGTGTCTCTTTCCTCGAAGTCTAACATTTTCATCGAACAAATGAATATCCTACTTTTCTGATGTTTTAATATAAAAAGGTAAATATGAAATTTTCTATAAAATTTTATAAAACGGCAATTTATTCTACTTTTTATCGCTCAAATACTTCCTACCATGATACTTCCTCGTTCTCTGTGTTTCTCGTAGATTCTCACAACATAATTACAAGTTACAACTAAGAAAAAAAGAAAAGAAAAAAATTGTCCCGCATTTAGACGAAGATATATTTGTTTAAGAAATCTAAAGTAACGTTTCCACCAGTCATAACATAAGTGAAAACATAAGTTACGACTTATTATATTGTTAGAATAAAAAAAAAAAAAAAGAGCTCTAACTAGCACATTAGCTCAGCCAATTTTATGGATTTTCAATAATATAGAATAATGCACATCGTTATTTGATCGCATTTATCAGTTTTGGACATGCTTTTATTAAAATGGAGGATCTCGTTTCTTTTCAAATATCATATCAATCACACAACATCGTATAAAAGCAGACAGGAAGTGATTCTTTAAAATAAATCAGAAAAATGAAATAAAACTTTTTCATTAAATATTTCATTCGTAACATATGTGCGTTACATTAATGTCAATATTAACATGATGTAAATCGCAGAAATTCTACAGTACTCTTTTAAGAAAAGTATTTCTTCGTCAGTGAAAATATTTATTCACATCATTTCATTAAATGAGAGAGCTGTATCTTATATATAATCATAACTTTTGATAGGAAATGAAATAGATTTTTCTTCAACACTATGTGTGAACTTTTGTGGACAAGTCTGTATGGATCTACAACTTACTCTCGTTTCCGCGGCAAACGTAATCTACTTACAGGGAAAATCCTCTTATCGCGTCACCGTTAGGAATCTCTATTTCTCGTATCGAATCTAATAACCTATTTGTTACAATGCGTAGATTCATCTAGCAGTTTTTATGATGGAAATCTTCCAATGTAGATCGTAGTTCGGATGATTCGCAATTGAGTAGTAATGTAATTTGTGAAACTGATAATCAGAGTTAACGTGTAGATATATAATAGTACAAAAGAATTGAATGACAAGGGTGAAAGCCCACAGAACCATATAAAGATCTGGAAATCGTTTAATTAAAAATAATATGCGAAGTTTCTATGGTACTTGACAGAATGATGCTCAAAAATTAAATTCTCTCGAAATCTTGACTTATACTACTTTTTTCATTCTTCATATGAAGATCACACGATGAAAACTTCATAATTTTTTTTTTTATTTTGTGTACATAGTACATTAAAAGAGAGTGTTTTAAAGTGTTGTAAAGAAGTTTTCTGTTCAATGTTTATCATGTAGTTTGTTGTCTTGAAATAACTTTCAGATCGATATTTACTTATATGATCGATATTTACTTATTATGAATTTCAATTGAATACTTGAAAAAGTGAATTTGTATTTCAAAATGTAACTTCATTGCCCGGTTAATTAAAATGCAGATGAATCTACATTGGCGATGGCTTACAATTAGTAGTCTGCCAAAGTAGTCGACTTATTAATTAATTCTGAATTGATATCGTTGAATCTCTACGGTAGTACAGATTAAGTTATTCAATTTCAACACCTCATTTTAATTCATATTTTTATGTTGCACACCGTCAATATTTATGCTTAGGTTGCGGATTTTTATGGAAAATGCATATTTTAAATTAAAAAAGTAGAATCTCGGTAGAAAATTGATTTTCATAATAAATATCATAGAAAACATTGTAGTCTGAATATTTTACACATTTTTTTTTCATTTATATAATATCTTTATATTTTTTATATTTTTTCATATTTATATTTATATGCATTCTAAAAAAATACTTCATTGCTAAATCTTAAATTCATAGCAATTCATAATAGAATATGTGGAATATATATAATTAAAATTTAGTTACTTTATGTAAATAGTTATAATTATCGATTATGATAATAATCCAACATCAGAGGGCAAACTAATAAATAAAATAATGAATTAACAAGCAGAATAAAAAAAAAGAGAAATAGTAAAAACAAGCGGCGTAATGTATTAATGAAATGAAAATTTATTTTAAATAATGAGAAAAGAAAACGATATGTTGTTGAGAGACAGTAAAAATATTTTGGTTGAAGTTACTTTATCTACTTTTCAATTAAATTTAATATATTTCCAATTATATTTATATAATTTAATTTAATTGAAATTTAATTAACAAAACTTTCAAAAAACAAATTCGAAATGATGTAAGACTAAAAACTATAATTATTTAATACATATAAGAAACAATATGGTCAACTATAAATCTATAAATCTGTGAATGTCAATTATAATTAATAGTTCAGATTTCATCGCAGTTGATACTCTTCGTCGTAACATTTCATTAGACGCGTGTTGTTGTGATCATTATGACGAGGAACATCCACTGCATACGTGAACAGCCAGAGACGTATTGGTATTCCACCTAATCCGCTAATTACCCATTACAATTGTCCATCGACAATGAAAACCCAGTGTCCTTAATTAAATTCTATTCTCGACGGGACGCGCCAGGGGTCTTCTTCTGTCGTCTTTCCGGCAAGGCTTTCAATTCAAACCATTTTGCACATTGTCTGAAACGAAATGCTGTAACAACGACACCGGCATCGGTGTGTACGTACATGCATGCATAGTTCGGCAAAGCAGCATAACGGAGGAAACACCAGAGAATTACAAGTGAAAGAGAAAGAAGTATTCCCGATACCCCACCAAACAAGTCCGGTGGCGTGAGCGATGCGCGCATGCGCACTCGATGCACGCCTTTAAAGCTTCGTGCCGCCAAAATACATTCCCGTGAGTCAGTCGTGCACTGCCGGTCGCGAGATACGGTTCGTATGGTTGTTACGTATTTGTTGACTGATCTATTCGCGAGTCTGAGAGTAATAGCTCGCCGTATCGGTGAAACTGAAGCGATCGGTGCACGTGTGACACGTTTTTTGCTTTCTACGTTGCCTTTCGGGGAAATACGCTCGTTCTCGTACACACCAACGTGTGCCAGACGCGTTTCGACAACACTCGCTGCCGTCTGCGAGTCGTGACACCGCGATTCCCCGCCCTGAGTGAAACAACAAAACTTGTGAAACGCACGTCGTCGTCGTCGGGGTCTAGAAATGAAAAAACTTATGGAGAAACAGTTGTCTTGGTTCGCCCTACTCGTCACTGCGTTCTACTCCTGTGAGTAATCTTTAACCTAACTTTCTCGATTTTGTTTCTGGGGATACTCGTTTCGCGAGGACGCCAATGTTGTTTCTCTATCAGTCAATAAAGTGAACTTGATTAAACTCGTTCTCGGTGGTAATAATAGTAATAATGTAATAACGCTGGCACTTCGAGGGAAAGGTGTTTGTGTATAGTTGCGCTCGAAGAGTTTTGACTTTTCGCAACGATCGGCATAGCGGTTGTTGACACGTTGAACGCGATGGCGGCGCGGTTTTATCGTATTAAAGGGAATGTCGTACAGGTTCGGAACTCGATTTTCGAGCGCATCGACGCGAAACGTTAGATGGGGACATTGGAGGTGGCGTCAGTGTGTTCTATCTTTAGATATTTTCGCTCTGTTCTTGGCGTGTTTCGCGGTTGTGATTATAATAATAGCCGGCTGCTAGAGCCCATGCGAGCTTAATGCTTTCTCCTCGTGATTTCATAAATTTGTTTACATCTACATTTGACTAGGCACGCGCTTCCGATGACTAAACGATTCACTGACACCAACGTTCATCTTGTCCTTGATTTTATTCAATCAGAAACATCTGCTACGTATGCAACCTATCAACCGCGTAAATAGTCCAATTCACGAGTTCATTTCATTAACCGCGTACAATGTGTTTCATTCACGCTGTTCGAAATCAAAAGATGAAATCTCATTGCAAAATGAATCGTGAAACCGCGGCCAACGAAATATGACAAGAGAGCGAAAAATTGTTGCGCGTGATTTGAACGGGTGTTCTTTTCTCTCTCTCTCTGACGTTTAATTGGTCAATTAAACGGAGCACGAGACATAGCTGTAGCGAATTGAAAATTAACCCATAGCCATATGTTGCTACGCGCAGTTCGCGTTTGATTAGCGTCAATGGCTTTGCGATGTGTGAACGAAACTAACGCGAAACGGGAGAACGAATTTTATTTGACAATGGTATTGTACTGTCAATCAGTGGGAAATATTCGTCGCGAAATTCTAGAACGATCGTTTAAGAGCAATGAACAGAGTCGGCAGATTTTCTCGTGGTACGATACGAAAATAACACGATGCTTACCACGTGGGTGAGTCTCTCCGTTACATCGTACGAGATGACGTCGCGGTCGCTGATTGGACGACCGGATGGGCGTGCGCCTGGCCTTACCTTAGTCAGCGTATAAGCGATGGGACTGACGCGATTCGAATTTTCAAACAAGCCAACATCTTCTCCCGCTGAAAATTCGCGGCGTATCTTGCGATTAATGTTTAAAACTTCAGATGATCAACGTTGTATTAAAGGTGGAACAATTTTCGCTTTAAAAACATGCGGATTCATCGAGTGTTTACGTGAATCATTCGTATGACGATTCGTGTGATTTATGTAAGATGCAATTGCGAGAATGCTAGTTCTGAATCATTGATGTGACAAAGTATCTTTTTTATTTTTTATTTTTTTTTTTTGGAATGATGCAAGTAATGTCTAACACATCTCTTTGAGTATATCGCATAAATTCGAGTAAATTATTTTAGTAAATAATAGTTGCAATAATAGTTGCATTAGGAGAGATGTGAATATTTTAAGTTTAATCCATCAAAATCGTATCACAGCCAGTAGACAGTTTAAATCTGCTAGTATTCTGTTGCACAAGAGTCCTTAGGTTATTCTTAGCATCTTCACTATAATTAAATTGTGTTTTCCGTATATTCCTTACTTCACATCAATTTTCCAACTTGATGAGAAGCTAGAAATAAAAACAATGTTTCCACACATAGATAGGAAATAAGGATTATTTCAAAAAATCCTTAAGATTATCTGAGAATTATTATTTTATTTATAACCTTAGGTATTGGAGAACTGGTATGTTAAACATAATTAAATGATCAATCGCGTTTCTCACTTGGCATCATTTTTGCTACTGCGAAGTTGGCAACGTATTATTATGCGAATAATTTATACTTGTTTCATGGAACAGAAAATTTCACTGAATCGATCGTTTACTTCGATCATCGTCGATCAATCGAATTTCTTTGTATATTACTGAATGGAAGCGTAATCCTAACCTCGCGTAAATATTAATCTCTCGTCAACCTTGAAATTCGATATTCAAACACAGGCGCCTGGCGTCTTTTTTTCTTTTTTTATTCCGAATCGGTTACGTAATCGGTGACGTAACCGACGTGTGAGGAGCCAAAAAAAAAAAAAGAAAATATAATTATGCGCGAAGGAAAGCAACGCGACGACGTTCAGTGCCAACGACCTGGAACGTCTCTCACTATAGGCGCCATTTGTCTAGCTTAATGCGAAAGGTTAACGACGACAATTGTCCTGATCGATTCCATCGCTATTCCAATGCATAAACACGAGACGCGTCGTGTCAAGGTTTCCTCGAATCCGCGTGGAAAATGGTCACAACGTCGTCGTGCATCGAAAGCATGATCGGCTTCTTTTTCCTCGTTGGCATCGATCTCTCACGCAAGGAGAGCCGGTTTCTCCGCGTGCATTCCATCGAGTTTAAGTTCTCCTTTCGTAACTGGCCGCGTAGATGCACGCGTGCGACCAAGATAGACGGATATCCGGTCATCGGTCTCTCTCTCTCTCTCTCTCTCTCTCTTGTTCCGCGGGAATTCGCTATTCGCGGAATGCGAAATAGCATCACGCCATTTTCACTCTCGTCACCGTTGAAGCGTATTTCCATCTCGCCGGATGCGTTGCTTTCCATTGTCGATCCCGTGTAATTCGAATTTTTATTTATTTGCAAATGAGGTGGAGGAAAGTCGCAACTGACAGTACAGGAGGAAGTAGCAACTCCTAAAGGTAAATTGTTCGGCAATAGAATGATATAATTGAAGAATGTAGCGTAGTAATAAACGTGTAGAATGTTTGTAAAGTGTCTAATAGAATCTTCATTATCTACGTACATATTTATAAAAGTATGAATTTCCACAGCTTATTTATGAATAGTAGAACGTGTCAACAAGCGCGTTGTTCTCTAAAAAATTATTGAAAAGTATTTCCATGTTCCTCTTTTTTTTTTCTGCAGTATTTCGATTGTGTATAAATGTTACTAGAGTAAGAGGTTAAAGAATCTTAAGGTTAAAGAATATTCTGATTTAAATATTAGATCGGAGTAGATCTATCTAATGCTATAGATCTGATTTAAAGACTAGATACATTAACGGTGGTAGAAAGATTTAATGAATTTCATTCAGCTTGAAGTAATCGATTATCAGATAACTGAATACCTAATCTTCTGTTTAATCTGTTAAATAATTAGTCTCGTCGAGCGAGAAAGAGATAATGATCTTCGGATAGGTGATCTCATAACAGTTTAGATAGAAGGAAGTGCTCTTGAAAGTTGAAAGTGCTCTTTTACGCTCTCTCTTGAGGGAGGAAATTTTTGTAGCTTCTCATTTGCATAATCTGTGAAAGTGTTATCGAATATCGAATATCTCGATAAAAGCGCAAGTGTGAAAGTCATAGTCGAGCAACGTAGTTGACGAGTACCGAAAACACTTTAACTCTTAAAGGCTTTTCAAGTAATTTATTTTATATTCGTTTGGATAAGATTAGTAAAAAAAAAAAGAAAGAAAAAAGATTTTTTCTCGCACCACGTAGATTGTCTATCGGATACTATAGAAATAACAATTTCGTATGCTCCTTACATATTCCAAAGGCATTCGTTAACACAGAATCTCGCATAATAGGTACTCGTTTCGCGAGGTTCGGTACAAATGAGGGTCTCAGTTCTCTTAAATAAACGAACAGTAGCCATTGTACGCCTCAAAGAATTTCTCGCGAGAAATCACCGTGTAATCGCTCTTAACTAGCAATTCGCAACGAATTTTAAGGGTCGCGCGAACGATCACCAGCGATTCAAAGAACGGATGAACGAATGGACACGAACAATGCGACCAACCATTCAAGCTATTCGTTCTTTGCATTAGCAACCGTAGCTCAAAGATCCAGGCACCTGTCCTTCGCAACAGAGAGTTA
>CAJDYZ010011853.1:39254-50219 GCA_903986555.1 Heterotrigona itama
AACAGTAGTCTGCTTGTGGATGAATTAAAATGCAATTGAAAAGTCGAAATATACTTACCGATACTCTGTATTGTACCGTTCTATAATTAGTAATTGAAAGAACTGCCTTCACTTTGATTTTCAGAATTTTAACTTTAGCACGTGATTGTCTGAAACGAATAATATTTTAGATTCCAGAGTTTTAAAGGGTCTTTACTTCATAGGGGGAAAAATTTTTTTTTCATCTATGATCGTAAACTGACTTTTGTCCACGAAAACGCGGTTTTCAGACTGTCCACTCGCTATAAAGCGGATAGTCTTTGCAAATCAAACTCCTCCTTTCTTCTCGATGAAATGCTGGAAAAGAATCGTGCAATTCTTCACGAACTGCCAGAAGAGAGTCTCGCGCAATGCGGACAAATATGAGGAAACAAGAGAGCAATTAAAACGCACACAGAATCAAGAAGCACGCGTACGATCATTGTACTTTCCCATCCCATGTTACCGCGAAATGCTACAATTTGTAACTGCGAAATAGACTCGAGGTCACTGTTTGTCGCGACGGTCGCGGCCGACACCGAAATTAGCGCGATCTCGTTTCGAAACTAGAGAGAGGCGCGAACCGAGAGAACTTCATTTTCCCAATTTGGTAGAGCGATTTCGGTCCATTAATAGCGCGCGCACCGGTCCGGCGAAAGGTCGCGCACGAAAATGTGCGCCAACGTCCGGCAACGTGCCAGAGACTCGATTTCCTCGAGACTCGTCCCACTCGATCTTCTCGTCTCGCTCTCGTGACAAATCGAAAAGTTGTCAAGTTGCTCTGCCCGTGAATACGACTTCTGACGGGTGAGCCCAAGGTGAGACGCGAGAAACGCGAAACTACACCTGTCTAGGCTGTGCGTTGGCTACCAGCGATGGCATCGAATCCGAATCAAGTTCACGAGTTTTAAATATTATAGTACTTCAGTGTAACTTACATACAAGCAACACGTATACAATTTATACATTTCATTGAGTGTAACACATTCTACGCGGGTCAAGTTCAAGTTTTACCATTCCAAATGATTTTGCATGCAAGAATTAATAAGAATGAATTAATATTATAACACGTTTCGAAAATGTACTCGCGAATAGTTCGATTTTATAGACGGCTGGAAAATTACTGCAGTACATCAGGAAGAATGTCTTCCATTCGTCTTAACGTCTTCGAATCAAAAGATCACATTATTAATTGTTTTTCAATATTGTCTCTCTGAGGTTGAATTGCAGTGTGTTCAAAGCCACTTGAACAAAACGGAAGAACGAAATCAAACGATAAATAGAAGAGCGAGGACCTTTTATTCATACAATCAGAATTCGAACTCGAGCAACGTGTTTTAGAGTGCTTGTAAAGAGTTCGAACTCAGCACAAAAACAATGATATCGAACTTACTTGTGAGATACTTGATCCCATCCCTAACAACTGCTTTGAACAGGCACGAGCGCATTAGTAAAATTGGAGTAACTCCAACTACAAGACGTAGGATCGCCACTGTTAGATTTTAACGTCGAGTTTCGTTCTTTTCTCTCTCTCTCTCTCTCTCTCTCTCTCTCTCTTTCTTTCTGTATCTTCACTTTTGTATATTGTATCACGTCCTTTCCCTTCCTTTACATTTGCGCTTTAACTGTCCAAAAAGTTTCTATGTAGCTTGGCTGGCATCGAGAACGCGAACTAATTGCAGCGTTGTACTCAGGAAAAGACGCGTCTACGAGTTTCGGTCTTTCGGTTTTTCTGGACTACTAATGGTGCCATCCGAAGCCTCTTGACGACCCGACGTTGAAGTTTCACCGGATGAAGTCAAAATCGCAAGACAGCCTCCCTGTTGAGGAACTTTCGCGCTTAATGCTCAAGTTGGAATGAAATAGAATTAGTAGGCGAGGCGTTGTATAAATATAACGTAACATTTTCACGAATGGCATATCTATTTAAATGTCCCAGATAATTAAATAAAATATCGATAATTTTCTGATCTGATCAACCACAGACTACACTGAAGAATTTTGATAGGAGCAAAACGTTCAAGAAATTCTCCGCTCATCAAAACTTGCTTTCTCCTTGATGTAAATCTCAGGTTAAATATATTTACAAATTACAGAGTAGATCTGCTCTAATCTGCTACAGTTGTGATAGACGTGGTAGCTCCCATTATGCGAGAAAGAACATTCAGGTGGATAAAATCTTAAAATCTAGCAACCGTAATAGAAAACAGAAATGTCAAATCTCAAACTCTTCTAACTAGAAACCAAAAAAATTCCACTCATCAATTGCATTATAAATAGTTGCTAACTCCTTGTCGAATGAAATGTTCCCTTTGTATAAATTTATTTCTTTCACTTATAATCTCGCATCTCCACTCAGTTCGACCATTTCAAACTTCCACGTCCATATGGAAGTACACGATCGTTCAAAATTTGACTTCACACTTCCGGAGGATTTGTTCGAAGACAGACTTAGAGAACGCGCAATAAAAGAAAAAAGAAAAAAAAAAGAAAAAAGAAATTGGAAAGAAACTATCGAGAATCGTCGGTGTCGTTATTACTGGCCGAAGTTTGCAATCAGCCTGATGCGTCTCGGACAGCGAGATGGAACTTGCAAAAAGTTTACACGCCGCTTGGCAAACGGCAAACGTTCGTCTCTCTGGCGTAACGTAACAAAACGACGGGCCTGGCATAGCCGCATTAATATCCTAATGGCTATTCCGACGGATCTTTCGGGTAATCAACGAGAAATTTTTTTTTTTTTTCCTCCCCCTACCACTCGAGTTCTCCATCAGGTATAGCTGCGCATGTGTGTATTTTGTTTCGCGGGAATTCGCAAACGTACGGCCGAAAAAAGAGAAAGAAGGAAAAAATAAACAGCTCGGAGGATTATGCAAGTGTTCTCGCGTCGACCGGAGCGATAAACATTCGCGAACAAGCGGGAAGATTGTTAAAATTTTTAGCTAACGACCGGCCGGAATAATTCTCTCCCCGCGAGAGATGTAACGTTGCGTAAATGGTTTAATAAATTCCTTTGTCAGGGCGCGCGTTTCGCCACTCTCACCGGCGAGTAATTAAAAAATTCCGGACAAATGCGGCGGAAAATCGGAAGAAAGAATTTCTATCTAAGATGCAGAGTGTGCAGTGTGTTCAGTGTTATGGGACGGAGCTGTGGATAAACGCGATTGATGTTCGAGTCACCCAAGACTGGAGAACAATGTCACGGTATCAAATAATCATCACAAAACAATTTAATAAGTAATATTGTATATAATATAATAATACAGTTGATAAGTTATACAGTTTGTAAGTACGATAATTAAGTAGAAAATTAATGAACAATTTAATATCCTCCGCACGTTGCATTAAAAACATCGTAGAACAATATCTCGAGAATAATTTAACTTTCTAGCAGAATCCGTTGATTGAGCCAGCCAGTGATTTTTCAAAAAAGATATTGAATATCCTTTCGATGTTATATCACGACACGACACGACACGATGTAACGCACGGCGTAATTACGTTTATTTCGTTCACCTCGCAACTACGTTCTCCTTTTTCTCTCTCGCCGGGAGCAGCTAGAGCTAAATTTCGCGTTTAATTAGAAATGTGCGTGGGACGAGGAAATATGGAAATTTCGCATGAATAACAAATGGGTTACGCTTCTTTGCGTTTCTCATTATCAGAAAATTAACACGTGTTTCGATCTGTTCTCACCGAGCTGACAAACAACTGTTATTACCGTTTTCGTAAATACTTTGTAATTCGACGATTACTGTAATCACGTTCAATGCAATTTTAAACGCACACACGCACACACATATGAGAAAATGAGACTCGAGGCTTCAAAGATAACAGTTGCGAAATGCAATTACGCGAAACTTATTCGCGTTCGTAATCGGCGCGAAATTCGAAATATCCTCTGATTCGCAGATTTAAGCAAAATTGTATCACAAACGCGAATCGAAGTCACGTGACTTCGATTTGGCGGTTCGCCAACGCCTGTGCTCGTCAACCGGTCGTTATTACGTGTAACACCGGTCCCGGGAACCGAAGGGTTTCAACGATCAATTAACTTTTAATCGCGTTAGTCGTCGTACGATCCAATTCGCTGGCGCGACGTGGAAAACCGCGACTCCTCGGACGAGAAGTCGATTAGAAAAATTGGATCGTTGACACGTTGGCCTGTCAATCGCCGACTCTTTCACTTTACCCACGAATGGTAAAGTCACCGTCTTATGAAGAGAGATTTAAAGTGCTTCCGATATTCCACAGGTAGGAGAGTATATTTTACGAAACAAAGTTCAAAGGAGCTTCAACAAATCCGCTGTTTTTCGCGTAATCGTTCAAATGACGAAAAAAATTTGGCCTCGCCGTCATTTAATGATAACGGAGGACCACGATGAGTCCATTTTCGATCATTCGTTTTCCTTATCTTTATAGTGAAGAAGTATTTCAAGTACGAACAATTTGATAAATTCGGGGATTATTGAAAAACTGATTTTTTGAAATAACTGATCTGCGATTAATCTATATTTAATTTTGGAGCTGTTCTGCAAAATTAACTAAATAGCTAAGTAAACGACAGACTCAAATGATACAAGTGGCAACTTGAGGAAAATACTATACGTGTATTCGCAACTCGTAAGAAAATCTTCCAAATACAACACCGAGATGCTCAAAAAACGATTAATTCATAATTTTAGATACATTACATAAAAAGTGTATTTTTAGAGATTTAAATGATGTTTTTAGCTTGTATGTTCCATTTGTATTTTCTATCTTTTTTTCTATCTTCAATATCTCTGATGAAAATTCTATGCTTCAGTTCTTTGCTATGTAGTTCCAGTGTTAAACAATGACAAGTGCAGTATCCGAAAATTAAAGACGTTTCGATTCGTGCACACCGTTGATCGAAAATCCGACCGGATTTTTCGAGAAAAATTTTTCTCTCCTCTGGTGCGAGAATTCAACGAACCTCGCGATCGAGTAGAGTTATTTACAGACGCCAGGCTGTCGGATCACGGGGTTTCACGCGTGCTTTCGGATATCAGTGAAATTTATGTGGCACGTAACGTCGCGCAGCCACCGAATGGTAAATCTCCGAGTTTCGCAAATTAAACACACCTGTATGTCCGCGTCGTAGCAGCAATCGGCCGTAGCAGCAAATCTAGCGTTATAATAAACGCGAATTCGGCCGGTTCAAAGCGGAGGCCGGTGCGCGTTCAACACCGTGGAATTAACTCCCTCTAAATCATCGAGCTGTGTAAATTCTAAACAAAGTTCAGCAACGTTCGACGCTGATCGTAGACTCGAACGAGAGAGAACTCGTCGTCGTTGCTGGTTCCACGGGGACCGTTTGTTAAATGTACAGTGTCCAGATTAGACGAATAGTGACTTCTAATCTAAGACTTGGAAACAGAGATTATAAATATGGAATATCAACAAAAATAGCCTTATTCATCACCAAGATTCAGAGAATCTTTTGTTTAAATTGTACGTATTTAGTTTAGACGTTATAGTTGGATTGAAACAGCATCCTGTTAGTTTTACATTTTCATTCAATCATACTTAAATGTAACGAGTATAATGTGTAATTGTCGTATATATACTATAGCAGCCTTTGTAACAAAGGGAAGTAATAATTTTAAATTGTTGTTGAAATTTGTAATTTGAAACGCAATGCAAAACCTATTGTGTCTACGCTCCGAAAATTATTATCACGGACTAAACTACTAATAAACACATGATATCATGACTTAAAGATTTACGTAGTTGGAGTGGCTCTTTTCACTAAAAGAAAAAAAGCTACCGATTTCTGATTCATTCTGCCCAACGAAAGATTTCAATTCGTTTCAGTCAGTCAGATGAACGCGCAGAGGCAAAGATACGAACGAAGAATTTTCTTTCTCTTTTTTCAATTAAAAAACAAAAAGAGGCAAGAACGGTCGGTAGAAAGAAGGATCAGCGAGTTCCATAGGTTGTCTGCAGCGGCTCTGATTAATTTCAATTAGACGAAAATTTCTAGAGCGACTCGTTGCTCCCTGCATAAATAAAGATTAAGCCGACGACGACGACGACGACGACGACGACGACGACGACGGGAACGCTTTGCGTTACCTTCGTCGCGCGAATCCGGGACTAATATATATTCATAGATCGACTAAGAAACGGGAGAAACTGGAAAGGATGAAGCGGTGGTAATTTGTCGAAGAAAGGAACAAAAAAATTCCTCGAGAACGGAGACGCTTCTTCTCGTTCCTCGGGGAGATGAAAGAATATTAATCAAGGTGACATTCGTTGAGAGCTGCATAAGAATGCACGCCTCCGCGGCCTGTGGTGACAGATCCTTATTTATTTGTAATTAAAACGAATCCTCAAGCAGCGAAACTGGAAGAAAAGAAACCGTGTAACTTCCAACTAACAAGTTTGTCAATGATGTCCCATATTCGAAGTGCAAGCTTTCAACAGCCCTTTGTCTCTGAAACTGTTACTCTGTTCTGCTCTCTACACTTTGCTCTCTTTTGATCCTAACGTGATCGTTTACAAAGCATGTAAAATCACGACAAAGAATACGTGTAAAAAAACAAAAAAATTGATCTGAGAAATTTCTGTCGTTGATGAACCAATACAGGAGGACACTTTTGACTTTAATTCTTCATGCAATAGAGACGGTTAACTGGCGGCCCGTGGACTCTTGCCCCTACTTTCCTGATCAGTGGAGGGGATAGCGATCAGGAAAGTAGGGGCGAGGGTCCACGGGCCGCCAGTTAGCCGACTATGGTCTACAATAATTCTAAAAGAGTAGACTAACAATGTTTGAGAGGCTGGCAATTTCTTCAAAACAGTAAAAACAAGTGAAACTCCTTTTGGACTCCGTTTCTTAAATTCGTTCTAAATAACGACCGAAAATTATTTTATTATATTTCTTTTATTAGAAAATCGCATGCTACGTATAAAATAAGTGATCTGTGTAATGCAGGAATATTCGTTTGTTACATTTAAATGCGCATTAATATGTATATGCAAAACATGAAACAGCAATGATGCTGCTACGGATCCGATGAATGTGCAGTTTAAATAAATGGTTCGTTGAAATGAAATTGGACGTTGAACCTAGTTAGAATAAAATCAATATAAGGGCGAAATATCTTTGTCGTACAATTCTTTGGAAGGGAGCTCGTTCGTTTTTCGCTTAAAAAATTTGATTTCCACTTGAAAGAAATCGAGAGCAGAAAATCCGACAAGTCTTCCTTGCACATGGGAAAACAGCGATAATGAATATTCATTACACGGTATTCCGGTGTTTCTTTACGTTTGTAATGTAAAAGAAACGAACAACAAGAACGAACGAACGAATCCGTGAGCTAGCTTCGACGCTTCGAAGGAGGTCGATGAATTATGTTGAAGCGTTTGTTCGTGTTTTTTGCGTCGGAAAAAGAAAATCAAAGGAAATGAAATGGAGGGAAGCAAAGAGGAAGTTGAAACATGGCGTACGTGTTGCAGATTAATTCAAGCGGCCCTGGAAAAAAGGAGTGTCACACGTGCGCCTTGCGTTCTCGCGACATGAAACATTTATTTGCGATTTGCAACGCGGTTATTATTCAATTTACATATTCCCGGCGACTGCGCGCAATTAATAGCAACTTAACCGAAAAGCACGATCTCCACACAGGCAGAGAGATATTTTTCCTGCGGCTTCTGCCTCGGATTATACATGTAAATTCTGAATGAAGAACATTCCCGTGGTTTGGCTGGAAATGAAATTTCGTTCAAAACCAGATTATCGCGGTAAGTTTTGCACGAAATCCATGAACTAGTTTCGGAATAATTAACTCAACTTCAACGTAATCGCGCTGGATTTTGGGCAACTGCGGCGCCTCACGCCGACAGAGCAATAAAATCACCGGGAATATTCCATTGTTTTGATTATCATTGTCGTTTCACGCAGTGACACGCAACAGAGATGCAATTTCGCTATCAATCTTCTGACATTCTCAATTTAACTTCAACTACCGTGTTTACTCTCAAAGGAATGACAATTTTAATACTAGAACTACCAGATTCGTTAAAAAGGAACAAACGATCGATTTATAATTTTTAGATGTTTGAAGAATTTTTTCGTATAAATAGACATAAATATTTTTATTACTGACAAAAGTTTGCGTCTTTTTTACTTATTATAAATTTTATTCCATTCCTTCCACTTTTTCCAAGTCTCGTCGAAATTTCTGGCTCTAGCGTTGAAGGAATATTATATTAAAATACATTTTATGTAATACTTCCTACCTCGTGTGGAATTATATTTCAAGTGATATTGTGTCGTGTTGAGTTCAATCATTCTCGTATCGTTCTTGAATCAATTGATGACAATAAATCAATAACACGTTATGAAAAAATATAACTTGTGAAGCGATTAAAGTTAAGGTAATCAATTAAATTTAATTCGTCGAGTAATAATCCCGTGATAAATTAAATTGCACTAAATAAGGAATACGAGGTGCTATATTAATTACAACGTTGTACATACATCGCGCGAGCGCGAGCAATATGAAATTCTTGTCGTGTAAAACCATCCTGAACATTTCAATGTCGATATTAAATTCCATAGTGAACGAGATCGTTCGCATTTTCGATCATTCACTATACCTATCTAATTAACATCCAGCTAAATTTAATCTATTAATTTCATCTATTAAAAACATATTTAATAGATGCCGTGCACTGCACTTCCCTTTCGAAATAAATATTCCTAAATTCCGAATTGGAAAATCCGATTACTCTCTCACTTGACTGCATCATCATCATCTAACATTCAACTATCTATTCCCAATCTTCCAGGCAGATAGTTAATGAACTTGAGCGTACCGAGTCACTAATCAAAGACCATCAAGAAGGTATACGATTGCCTGAGAAACACGTTGAGCAGTTAATTCACGGAACATTACAACTTGCATCATGCTCCATAAACTACGTGATCTAGGCTCTCGTTATAATTTCACAGAGCAGCTAAATTTCCCGTTCGCGTTCGATGAATACAGAACTTCGAGACAATCTTCAGCTCTCTGAAACATCGGGCAACTTGAAATTTATGTAATCCGTATCCCCGAAATTTTATTACACCTGTGTATACTGTTGCATCAATCGAGTGAATTATCTACGATAATAGCTCTTCGGTGCTGCTTTTTAATTTTTCGTTGAATCATTTAATCTCGAAGTAGATATGTAGGATCATTCTTATAATTTTAAAAAAAGTTCTGAAATGATTCCGGGAAGATGCTATATTTTCTTAGAAAAATCGTACTAACACTCGTTAATATTCACTGTTACTTCCTCTGAGACATGTACGACCAATTCACTATTTAACTAATTAATCATTTTTATCTTCTGCTATCTCTGACTAAACAAAATTCTCCTACCTCTCTTCACTAAACAAATATTTAGTCACTCGATAAATATCACCGACAAATAGTACGATCGAGATTCCCGCAAAATACAAGGAAAGAAAATGAATAGTGACTTTAATCCAAAATTACCCAGTTTGTTTAAATCTCTGCGTTTGCCCATCCAGCGTCCGTGGAGATTTTACGCTTAAAAGGAGGGTGCAAGCAGCGTTTGACAACCCTTTCTCAGACGGGTGAGAGAAAAGGGCGATCGGAGAAGGAAGGAAATTCAAAAGAAAACCAAGCGAACGTGACCGGCATAATGCAGACTCGAATTCTTCTAAATCCTTAGCGATGCCACGCTGACGTGGACTACAACCGTGGAATAAATTTACAGTCGCTCGTGTTCGGTTAATACGTCGTCGCCTTGTCTTATCTCGCCAGCAATTTCGCTGGTTTTCCAAGCGAATGCCGCGATAACCGGTTCCTCATTCCGGTTAATGTACAGTCTTCGGTGAATTTCCCGCGCAGGTGAGATGTAATTCGTTAAAATCTGCAGCTTTAAACAGTCAACAACAGTAAACAGCAGTAAACAACGCCGGTTCAACGGAGCTTCGATCATACTTTGTATTCAATTGCATTCTTCAGTGGAAAACGAATATTAATAACGATGGCTTTTCACTATATATTTGACTTTACTAAAATTTGAGATACTATACTATTGCTATTAATTTATTAATTACGTTATTATATTTAATTTCTTACTTATTTAATTTCCATCGTGTTAAAATTCGAAATTACTTTGTATTTTGCGTTCTTCTTTGCCTAATAAACGTTCATAAAATTAGCAAAGCTCGGTCGTTGAAAATTCTAAAATTAGTCGCGAGCAATTGAACTCTAAGCTGAACATTCTCCAAATCTCGCGAAAGCCTTAGATTCTCTTCAGATCCGAGATATACAGAGAATATTTTTATATCAAACGTTCTTCCGGATTTTACGATACGGATATCGTCGTGATCATCGCGAGAGCCGAGAAACCTTGAAGAAGTCGCGTGATTTCCTAAAAGCCGCCGATATACTTTCGTCGGGCGATCCCCCGTCAGAAGTTTACTGCGTCCGCGATTTTACGCGGGCGGGATGAACCGCTTTTGTCTTCTCAATTCGTTATATCGCCGAGAGTGTTCCACATTCGTGGCACTGGCACCGTGGATCAACAAAACGATCGGCCAAAGACCTGCCTCTCTTTCGATTCAACGACTTGGAACTTCATTCCAGTACGAATGAGCCTACTCACGGTTTACGATCCTGCTCCATACTCACGAAGCTACGAGAGAGATTCTTCTCGTTCCAGCATGGAATTTGGGGGAGAGGCTGTTTGTGCAATGAACCACATTATAAATAAAGTTTCATCGGCGTGGTTACTCGCCAATTCATTTATTACCTCGTCAGTATTTCGCGGAACGTATATTATTTTCTAAGGTAATAAATCGAAACCCTGTTTCCATCCAAAGTGAACAGAAAAGAAGTATAAACTCGCCTTTAATCCTCTTTGTTTTTTTTTTTTTTTTTTTTTTTTTTTTTTAAT
>CAJDYZ010011854.1:70298-82837 GCA_903986555.1 Heterotrigona itama
TGTATACATACATACACTACACAAATATGCGCGTGTTCACGCATACAACACGTACATACCCGACGATGTAATTAATAAGTACTTTAATCCCGAGAAAGAAAGATTCGTTTCGCGGTATGAGAATGATTTTAGGAGCCTTCGTGTTGAATAATTAGCAGTCTCATTCCATGTATCGTATAATCGAGAGATCGAGTGACCGTGATCAGTACTTATATAGCGATAAAATCATTAAATGACAAAAAAAAAAGAAATGCGGAATGATGATGAACCTGTTAAGGAAGAAAAAAAACATGACGGTTCGTAGTGTGTACTGTATTCGAATGTGATCGATTTGTTACTTATGTCCCCGATTATTGTTACGTTTTGCTTCTTATTATTGCTAATGTATTTATTATTATTATCATTATTATTATTACTATTATTATTATTACTATTATTATTATTATTATTACTATTATTATTATTATTATTACTATTATTACTATTATTATTATCATTATTATTATTATCATCATCATGTTTATTATGACTCCGAGATTATCATAATCATTGTGAATATTATTAGCTCTATCATTGCGATCATTATTATTGAATATTATTTATTACTATTGCTATTTATTATCATTATCATCATCATTATTATTACTACTATATTACTATTATACGAACAAGGTCGACCGCTCATTTTTTTTTTCTAGTCAAATTTCTCTAGTCCCAATTAGAGTACTGTCGATACTTAGTCTCCCCCGTCCCCAATGTATTTGATTTCTTGTCAAATATCCCCAAAATGATGCCACGCGTTGCAAGACACATAGATTTTGCGTAATAGAGTGAGGCATTACCTGTGCAAGAAATGCAGTATACAACCCGTAAATATGAGGTCAATGTTGATTTGTTTAAATAAATGTAAGTTTGAAAACTCATCACGGATGTAATCATTTTTGCAATCATTCCTCTGAAAGTGTGCTTAATCACTTTAGTCAAATCAAAAAAAATCTTCCAATGCAAGATTTTCGAAAAGTTTTGAGAATGAATTTGAATTTTTCAAGTTCTGTCAAGAAATTTCTAAACAAAAATTATTATAGTTTTCTACAGGAATAAGTTGCAATGCGAAGATAATTTTAACATGAAATCTATAAAAAAAAATTAATACACTATAAATTAATTATAATTTACAGAAATATAATGGTATTTTTTCAGATTTGCTTGCGAGAAATTAAATATTTAAACAGATGCTTGATTGAATAGAATTTGCAAATCTTACACATGGAATGAAATATAAAAAGAAAGCTAGAAGTCGAATTAAAAAGATGCAATCATCCAAAATAAGGAATCATAAATTAATCTTGTTATTTAGTTTTAAATTTAAATTTATCGATTTATATTAATCGATTCATGAACATTCAAACACTACTACCACATAGCGGTAATACAATGGTACTAATCATTATTGTTGTCTTTGTTACATAATAATCTTTTTCTTGTCTATCAGATGACATATATCTATCTTTGTTGCATATTATCGCATTCTTTATTTATGGATAAATGATGTTCTGTCATCTATGGGATTTATATTAAATCTTTCGCTTTTGTCGTATCCGATAGATGGCTGTACTTATCCATAGATAAAGAACTTTTATCATTGACTAATTAGGATAGACCGGACATCGAACGGGGTTTCGTGTCTCAGAGTCTGCACTACCGACCAGGAAAAAAAAATCACTGGTTTTTTAGTGTTCTCTTACGCATAAACAACGGTGAACTAATAATGGAGAGTATCTTATGATACATTATTTTATTAGTTCTCATTCTGGGAGATTGTGAAAATTTCTTTCCTTTCTTTATTTCACGATCTAAATTGAACAGTAGGGACAATTAGTTGATAAGTAAAATGTTAGACCCCCCAACGGGGCACCGTGGGACGACGAGGGATCTCGCAGGGACATCATGGGATACGCGCATTTAGCTTTAGTTAATCATAAGATAGTTAATATCTATAAATTCAATGTAAGCACATTCTATAGAATGATACGATTCTTTAAATATGTAAAATATTTTACATATCATAACTTAATTATAACTATTTTCAATTTGAACTTTGATTTGTATTTTAATATATTGTGCTTTGGTTTACTTTTCATCGGTTTTTTCTTAAAGCTCCTTTTGCTGTTCGTTTGCACGATGATAAGAATTTGTGAACATTTTGCAATCGTATATCAAAAGGAGTTAAATTTTTTTTTTTTTTATTGAATAAATTTATTTTAAAGTAAAAGAATGATGGATGGGACAAGAATGGATCTCGACACGTAGCAACGTGGTAAAATCAGGGCAATCATTGTTATTTGTGATACAATGACTAATTGTATTCCTGCCATATAATTATAAATTCTATAACAAATGATCTAATCCGCTACGATCACGATTTAATTTTTATGTAATTAAAGGATTTGTTGAGTTGTTAGAGAAATCGTTGATTTCTAAAATTATAGATTGAATTTTTTTATGATAACGTATAGTGCATTTGCAAATATTATCGAAGACCGTAGAACTTAGATTTTAATGGATATTTCAAAACATATGATTTGATAAAGTAATAGATCTTTTCTATGTTTCCTTTTTCATTAAATATCAGGTCCATTCTAAATATATTTCCCTAAGTATATTTCAATAAATAAAACATCCGTTATAAGTAATAATTTTATCGATTCCAACGAAAAACCAATCGATAAGTTCGTAAAACACAAATAGAGCTCTTTCTGATACATACATAAATGTATAATAAAAAAAAATGAAATAATTTTAGATACTAATCCCGTGTTTTGGAATCTGGAGATACAATTAAACATTTTGCTTGTATCATTTTACTTGGTATAGTATATAGTATGTATAGTATGCCTGTAGTATATAGTATATATGCTGTTAAAGTATTGTTCGAAGAACACTTTAAAGATAATATTTAAAATAAAATTGTTGCTTTTTGCAATTTGTATATATGTATAAAGATGTAAACATAAAGCATGGCAACGTGTCAAAATGGCCGATCTCAACAAAGAACTAAACGAATATCTTCTTAGCAGTAAACATGAAAAACAATTTAAAATTACCGTACCTTCGGTAACAATACCAAAAGCGAGCATTGGAAAATGGTTCGGAAAAAATGAAAACGATAAAGAAGAGGCAGGATGGATCCAGGGAACACAAAAGGAATGTTGTCCTAGTATGGTATGTACATATATATATTTCAGTATAACCTATATCGTTAAATGCCTAAAAAATTGATTTTAAAAATTAACAAATTTTGTCTTTATCTTTTTTTTGGCAGACAAGAATACAAAGACTAATAGGTTTTGTCGTATGCTTTTCTATGGGTGTACTTTGTTTATGTCTATCAGCGGTATACATTCCGGTTCTACTAATTAAAGCGAGAAAGTTTGCACTTTTGTATACTTTAGGAAGCGTTTTCTTCCTCTCAAGGTAAGCTTATGAATCCGTGAAGAATTATACAGAAGAATTGATATTTAATTTTATATTAATTTTTATAGCTTTTGCTTCCTTTTGGGTCCATTAAGTTATTTAAAATCATTATTCACTGCTGAAAGAAGGTGTTTCAGTATGTCCTACTTTGCAACCTTAATAGGAACACTTTATTCTGCTCTACATTTGCAGTCTACCCCATTAACAGTACTCTGTGCTGTCTTGCAATTAATAGCTATGTTATCATTCTTGATAAGTCATATACCAGGAGGAATTAAAGGTCTGATGTTTTTTACAAGAATGTTCAAGTCGTCTGTAAATTCTACATTGCCTGTATGATATCATAGTGACTTAGATATTAAATATATACATGAAATTAACATTGTATCTCTAATTTTAATATTTTTTATAAATATTTCCATATAATATAAAATATAGTATTTATATGCAAATGGATAACATGCTAAGCATGTTTTTATGTGAACTGAACATATATAAAAGACTGATTTAACACATAATTAGATTTTATGTAGTATGTATAATAATAATACGTTTATTCATATTTAAAGTAATAAATTAATAAAAACAATTTTGTTATAACAAACAAAAAATTAAAGTTGCTACATATATAAATTAATTATATGGAGGATATAATTTTTGTATATAATGTATTTATATATATAAAAAGTACAGTTTTGTTATTTCTGTATATTTATATACATATACTGTTGTAAGGACTATTTTATTTAATGAAATAAAAATTGTATTTATATATTCCATATTTGCTAAATATGTAAAATAAAAAATTCTCTGATCAGATTCATGAAATATATAATATCATTTTTTGTGTTTTGAAATTTTCGTTGCTTTTATGCGATTTACGTTACCCTGCAAACGTTTGACTTTCAGTGGCAAATATGTAACATTTGCAGATATATTATCAATTTTTCGTTTTTTCGAGTTTTTATTTTGATGAATATGACTATATCTTATATTTTTCTTTATACTTGTATCAAATTCATTACAATCATACTTAGTTAAGGAAATAAAATCATCTTGTTCAATTTCTTTTACAATAGGCTTATTTGTGGAATTTTCTTTTGTGCTAGGTGGAACAAATGCTCTTTCTTTACGCGAAGATCTATACATATATACATCTGTAGATACTGTAAATTTAATTGGTTCTAAAGACACTTGAGATTCGTTCTCAACACTTATTTTGTCGTCTTTTTCGTCGGATATAATTTCTTCTGATAATTCAATATCTTTGAATAACTGGAGCCTATTGTTTGGTAAAGGTACATCCTTAAAAATATCACATATTATAACATATAAGGGGTGAAAATAATTATCTGTAGAGTCCATTACAACATTCTGAAATCAAAATTATAAAAATAAAATAAAATCAGCAAAAAATTATGTAAAATATTAATGTAAAATACTATACCTTTAAAGCACATGCAGCAGATGCAAACCCTATGGATTTTAATGTTACAGTTTTTAACTTAGGTAATAATAATACTGGTACTTTTTTATTCTGTGCCATATGAATAACATGTTTTATTAAAAGTGGCGGTGAAATATTTGCATCCATTAAAATACAACAGACGTTGTTTTTTTCTAAAGATCTAGTGATAGCATTTATACCCAAGACTACAGAATTTCTAAAAATTCTAAAAGTTTTTAAATTATATACAAATCAAAGAGATATATAGTTAAGGCAGTAATATAATTAAAAATATTTACGCTAAGTCTGAATTAGAAACATTTTCTTGTTCTTGAAGTGCTTCTTTTTTGGCTATTATACGCTCCTCTTTTTTCATTTTTTTGAGTTGTGACCATGGAATTAATTTAGATGGACGTTTTATAGTTGGCAATAATCTACAAATATAAATCATGAAAAATGCCAATTTATATTAATACTTTTATTCTTTATAATTTTTTAAAACTTACTTGTTTAAAATTTCTTCTAATAATGGACATTTTTCTTCATCTACAATTGGCCTAAAAATATATCTTATTATAGTATAAAAGATAAACTGTTTTGTACGTTATGTATAATAAATATGATTGAATATATAAATTGGAGAATTTACACATACCAATAATTGTCTTGAGGTTGCGCTAAGACATTTCGTAGCTTTTTAATTGATCCTTTTTTTGCTGACAATGAATGTTTCTGCTGCTGTTTTGTTAATATCGGAGTATTCATCGTAAAAATATCGAAATACTGATACAGGTTAAGTTCTCCATCAACACATGGCAATTGATTAAGACTAAACCATGAAGTATGATATAGACAGATCATCTACATACACTAGAATATCAGTAATGGTAAAATAGAAGTAATGAAAAATTTTAAACCATCATATTTTCAAGAATTTTTTTATTACAAGATCTCATATAATTATATAAGTTCACTAATTTCAAAGTGAAAACTATTAAAATTGAGTCTGAGATTTAATGTCGCATGACAAAAGTAACAAAATCTTTGCGAATGTTTACAATTTTACATTGAAATATTGTACAAAATGTGAATGCAAGTTTGTGATGCTTAAAGTTCGATTCTCTGTGGAAGATTTGAATTAATGGGACGAAAGCGGCATACGCCGATCATTGTAAATGGTACCCATCGATTCCAGTGGCGCCTGCGAAGAAAGTTCGTCGAGGTGGAAAACATAGGCGCTACGCCACTGGACCAAAGTGCAGGGGAATGGATAATGTGCAGAATACGGTTTCGAAAGGGAGCAGGACCGCAGCAGTGCACGCAGCAAGTCAAGATTGTCAAGATGGATGCTCGGTGCTGTCGGTGTGGAGTATGGATTTTGCCGCGTGATTCGTAAACGAGGATCGTCGTTATTGTCGAGAAAAAAAGATCGCGCGTCGGGGAGTATTGTTGTTCATGGTGTTCTTAGGTGTTCCATGGTGTCTCGGTACGCAGCGTTAAGTAAACGGGATGGTTTCACATAGTGATGAGAAAAACACCTAAAAGCAGTGCAAGTAGTAGCGGCCTTCTACAATGGTGGATAACAATTGTATTATCGAGGGAAACGTCAAATTTCGCGACGGCAAAAAAGTAAGTACTTTCACTCCGAATTTCTTTCTCAGTCGCTTATTCTTTTTCATTTGCCATCGAGGTGCCCGATTAATATTGTCGGAGTAACTGCTTAATTCATTATTTGTTAAAACAACATAGCTTAATTCATCTCGCGAATCTGCGTAACGCTATAACATCACACGCTGCGCTTGTTCACAATTTCGCGAAGAAATGTACGTGACGTTTTGATAGATTATAATTTAAAGTGAACTCGTGTTCGTGTTTAATTATCCCATAGTCACACGAGCACGGTACAGTTTTAATAAAATAATAATACGAAGATATTGCGCTAACGCGCTCGTCAAATAGTTACGGATGTATGTATATACGTTGCATGTATAAGATGTATATGTACAAGCATTTATTGAATCAATGAAAAACATGAAAGTCCAAATTGCAACAGAGTATAATCAAATTTTGCTTCTCTTACAAACATACAGTATACACTGTAATATATTAGAAATTATGTTACGGAAAAGTTTCGTAATTTTATGCATTTAATTAAAACTTTTGACACATAGTCAAACATTAATTAGCATCCATGCTTCGTGTGGTAATTGGAAGCTTGAATGTTTGAATGAGTCTGTGCCAATATCAAATATTTATTTCCTTGTGCCCATTGAAATTTGAGTGCAATAGTGTGGTTTTATTTATCATGGGCAAGGAGTTGAATTATGGTGTCCGTATGTGATTTCAATGAGCATTACAACTATTGAGTTGTAAGTTTGTTGAAGGCTTAAGGAAGTATTTAATGAGAAAGAAATGAAGAGTCATATAAAGCCATAAAAGTCATAAAAAGTTAACTCTTTTATTTACACTAGGGGCACCAAAGAAGTCATTCAATAAGAAAGGGTAGGAAACTCTTTTATTTTGATACAGAGGGTCCGAAATGAATTCAGACAAATGTATTATACATATGTATAATATTACCCTGCATAATAACTCTATGCAAACATGTAACATATTATTATAGGATATTCATGATAGGACCTGTTCCATTTGTCATTACTAGTGCCAATATTATATTAAATGCTATTAATTTAATAAAGTAAGTATGCTTGTATATTGAATTATTCAAAATCATTTGTTTGCATTACAGTGGAAATCAAGATGGTGTGTCATGAGAAAATTGTCACCGGTTGCAGGTAAAAATTTATTTTGACAAAATTTAATTTTTGTTCTTGTAAAAAGATTATATTTTTATAAATAAAGAATAATAACACGCTTGGACAAAAATCACTTTGTTGTATCACTGGCAGAAAAATGTAAAACATTATCAGTAACATGAAACATGTGGAATTAACTATAGATAGTGGGCAGGAAGTGTTGAATATTTTATGTCACATATCTCTGTTTTTTAGTGTGAAAAATGAAAGTACCTCCCTTTTTATATAACATCTGTGCATTCCTCACAATGAATCATTCTTCTGCACCATAAGAAGGACTGCCTTTAATCTTATCAGTGTTGATAAAAAAAAAAAAAATGATAAACTCGAGCTACACCTGTAACAAGAGAAACAACAACAGATGTTGCAAACTGACTCTAAAAAGCCACTGCCAATTTTATTTCCTATCACATTCCTAATCCTATCTCCTGAAAGAATTTCCTTGCTTGTTATCAGCATAAAGAATCCCTCCCTGTGGTTGTGTCCTAGGGTGGCAGCTGGCACATCTGTTACTGATTGACTAGCTGGAGAAACAAAAAATTTCCAAGAAGAGCTTTGCTTCTGGCAATAACCATTAATACCTGACCCATGTAACTTGAGGGTATTTTAAAACTTAGGGACACCAGTAACTCATAAATTTTCTTTAGGGAGAATTAGTTGAGCGTACATAGAAGGGACTCGAAATGGATTTAGTGCGTTTCTACGTTTTGTGTGACGGTATTAATAGCATGTCGCGCTCGTCAGTTAGCATAACGAAAGATCGTTGACACATTTGTTCGAACGACCCTCGATAAAAAATTCTCGTTAGAGGAATGTCCAATAAGAAAATCATTGACCGTTCGTCGCGTTTCGAACGAAGGCATAGTTGCTTAGAAGACATACTCCTTTATAGATTGCCTTCATTTACAACTTTACGGAGATAGCAAGGATCGATATAAGCAAGGTCAAACGAAAGCCTCATTAAGTTTGCAACATTTTCTCGGTGTGGAGAGTGGTTTCACTCTTGACAAGGAATCCAATACTATAGCTATAATATGCCAAGATGTGACGGTTGTTCTGGCTTTCGACACTAGAGAACGATTGATACAATGGCAAGTGAAAATCTCCAACAACTTGGGCGAAGGTACGTATCATCGTTCGGGAAATCATTGAAAAAAGAAGAAGAAGAAAAAAAATCATCGGTTAAAAATTCTAACGATCTAACGGAAATTATATTCTATTTCCGCAGATCAACAGTTTCTGATACTGATCTCCTCGGTTCCGTCGAAGGCGAAATTGACAAATGGACCGGCGCATTTACACATTCAGGATCGTCGATTCTGCATCACCGTCGGGATACCTCCCAGATTAGTCGGTATTTGGGAGATCGGGCATCTACGACGATACGGCGTGGTGGAAGGACGATTTTGTTTCGAGGGTGGTTCGAGATGCGGCCGGGGGGAAGGCCTTCACGTGCTGATAACGGATCAAGGAGAAGATATCGTGAAGATGCTGCAATTAGCGGCGGAAGGGAAGCTGACGAAAAAACGACCGGTTAACAGGGAGCAGATAGTGCAGGAGAGCCCGCGTCGTCAGTTCTCTCGATCGGAAACGAGGGCCAGCGATTTTTTCCCCTCGGCTGTTTACTCGTCCACGTATGAAGAGCAGTGCGACAGCTGCAAGAACGAGAGCTCACCCTATTGGTCGTCCACCGAGAGTAGGCAACAGACTGAACTCGACAGGGATTACAGTAGCAGAGACACCGTCTCCGTTTCGGAATTACCCGATCAGCCAGCAGAATGGCGCAGCTGTTCTCTCACTCGTCAAGGAACATCCGCTCTCGAGAGATGCGCTAGCTGTATCAGCAAGCTGGGAACCGTGTCGAAATCCTCGACTTTGGCCACTACAATTGGAGCGAGTAGTATAAGCAGTCCGGCGGGAACTATGAATAATTTAGGTTGTCATTTACAGCCACGCACGCTCGATCGGTTATCGTTATCCTCGTACAGCAGTAGCAGTCACGACAGCGACTATTCCAGTTCACAGCAAATGGACTGTCATTGTTCGCAAAGTTCGAAGAGCTCGCAACAACAGACGAGCGTTCAACGCGTGTCACCGAGTCCTAGCGCACTACCACCGAGACCTCCGAAACCGTCCCAAAGCTCTGCCACTGCGAAAAAGGTTAAGAAACCTCCTATGCCACTGCCAAACGAACAAGTTTGCGTGCACTCACGTAGCAAGCAACAGCTAGTCGTACGTAATGCAACCGGTGCTGCTGGTCCTTACGAGAATTACGACGTGCCCAAAACAATCTTGGGTCATCACATGTTGTTAGAGCAAAGTTCCCAACCGGATCAGTATTACGACACGCCAAGGAAAATCAAAGAATGCCTAGCACTGCCAAAAACCTATCCTAATTACGATACACCGCAGGCGCCTCAAGCCGTAGTGTTACAGCAATGCGGTTGCCCGGCTAAACTCACCGTTCAGTCACCCAGATCCTCGGGATGTCCCTGTCAAAACGTGATGAGTTGGGCCGGTTTCGTACTGCCGTATTGCAGACGAGGAGCAGGAATTGAACCAACCGGGGTTGCCGTGCATCCCGTGAAACTTTCCGGGGAAGGTAAAATGCCTGTTGTGAATGCGAGCGGGGAGATCGCGATTTACGCAACGGCGAAACAGGCCAAAAAATCGGAGAACGTCGGAGAAGAGAAGAACAAAGATAACTGCGAATGCCCAGATAGCAGGACAAACAATTACGAGAACGTCGAGCCTGTTATCGACACGCAACCCGAGTCGAAGCAAACGAATTACGTAAACATAGATTTCACTCAATCGCTTGAGCATTATGAGAACAGCAAAGACCTTTTGGCAAAGAGTGGAATCTCGCAGGAGGAAATAGAAAAGTTTTCCGATCAAATTAAGAACGAGACACCCGAACCGCCCACAGAAGATTCGTCCAAGATATGCCAGAAGTGTGGCCACGTTAAGGACCGAGAGAACGACTACTTGGTCATGGACCTTGAAAAGCAAACGCCAAAGAAACCGTTCTCCGGTTATTTACCGATGCAGCCGGCACACAATGCCTGCTCGAAGGAGATTTTGTCTAGAATCTGTAGCGGTATAAAAAGCTCGAGTAACCCTGCGTTGTCAGGTTCCGCGTTAAGCGAGGGAGGCAAAAAGAGATCTGATTCTGAGTTTCGTGTTCCGGGTTCGGCGATGTTGTCCAGTCCGTACCTTAGACGCCGTTACCTGGATGGGAATAGCGGAACAGAATCCAACGGGAACATTAATCTGCTGTTAAGAAAGCGATCTTATTCCGCAGAATCTGCTCACTATTTGGACGACGAGAATCACACGTTCCCGTCGACGCTGACCATTCACAAATGTTCCAGCGAAGCGGACAAAGCTTCCCTGGTCAAAGGGGAGAATCATTCTTCGTGCATTAACTCGGAGGCCAAGATCAATCAAGATAACGGACAGATATCGATAACCTCGCCCCAGCCGTCGTTCATAAAAATTCGACGCTCCTCTTCCGTGCCATCCAAAACTGGCCATAATAGAGATTCGTCTAGTAGCAACGACTCAGGCGTTTCCACGGGATCTCTTAGTCACAGAACGGCGGAATTTGTTGAGTTCGAGTTATCACTGGCACCGTCAACGTCGGTGAGGAAGCAGAACGTGTTGTCCGTTTATAGAAAGAGTCCACCACCTACGTGTTATCACAGCAGTTTACCAAGGAAATCCAAGTCCAGCGATCCACTCCGAGAATTGTCGTTTCAATTTCAAAAGATCAAGATCCCTACGAAATCCTCGTCGGCGGAAGCCGATATTCCCACGTGTCTCCCCAAGGCCACGAAAGGATTCAACAGCCCAGGCGAGGTGTCCAGTACTCCTTACATCGACTCGCGAAGCACGAGCAGCGGTACATCCGATATGTCGGATTACATCGAGACATTGTCGTTGTCGTCCCACTCGTCATCTGATACGCCAGACAGTCTGAGGTAAAGCGCTCGTGCGGAGAATGTAATTGTTACGTTTTCTTAAAGCTTCTTCGCCAGAGGGTGAAGAAACACTAAGGCTAAGTGTAAGAAGAGGTCATTAAGATAAGGAGAAGAACGCTCAGTCTTTTATTCGGTTCTTTTTGCAGACTGGGTGGCAGAGCAGTGGCAACGACACTTCGTCCACGCAGCGGGAAAGAGTATTACAAGATTGACAGAAGTATTCTTGTTGAGCAAGGAAGAACGTTGACGACACCATCCGCCAATTACGCGAATATCACGCCGGTGCTTGAGAAAAGCGAGTCCCCTTCGCCTGGATATATGAGCAGTTCTCCCTTTGAACAGCCACAACCTACTCGTGAACACTTTTTGTTTCCCGATGTGAGTGACACGGTTAACGGTATTATTATCGTATTATTATCGCTGCTATCGGTTATAATAATTTATACTTTTCGTTTTATGATTTTCACAGGAAGCTTGAACATTGTTTGGGAAGAGAGCGGAAAACTTGAAGTTCCTAGGAATTCCAAACAAAACCAGTAAGAGTATTCATGGTAGAAATTGTAATCGGGACATCGTGACTGTTTACACTATACGCAGGTATCTAGTAGTTGACAATTAACGCTTCTCGAAGCAATGCATGACTATAAAGCGTATTAAACCGAACGAAAGGAGGTGTCATCTTCCAATGGTCCAAAATTCAGGAATCATAGTAAAAGATCTGTTCAGGATGGTTATCTTTCTGCTTTTTTTACGTCCTTTTTTACGGTAACGTCTTCTTACAAAAGCAAACCCGCACAATCAAAAAAAAAAAAAAAAAAA
>CAJDYZ010011854.1:101759-114268 GCA_903986555.1 Heterotrigona itama
GATCACTGTATAACAGTCAAGTCCTATCGCTAAAAATCGACGCGTTTTGCGTCTTACGAATACATCGGCAAACGTAATTACATTTCGCTCTTTTTTTTTCGATCTGTTTTACGCGATAAAACAACTCTGTATAATCCTTCATTCATCGATGACCACGATATTATACAGATCAGCTATTGTCCCCAATATTGTACGTGCGTTCCAGTTTGGACTAGTTTTAGTCGTTAACGAGACGACGTGTATTCACGATCTCGATCCGCGACTTATTTTTTCGATTCTTTGATTCTCTCGAGGTGCTAACATACACACACACGCATTCGCACACGACACACGTACACACAGACTTGTAATGGCTCCTGGTTTCGTACTAAACGTAACTCTCGTCATCGACGACGGATCTTCCGTATCCTAGGTGTCTGGTGGTAACCGAAGCACGAGGTTGAGGAGGTGGACGATAAGGAGGCGGCGGTGGTAAAGACCTTGACCTGCCAGCCACTTTGTGTCTGTCTTCCAGATTCATGTGTACCGGTGGCAGATGCCTCAATCTCGGTGGTAGTGGTGGTGGTGTATCCGGCCACGTTCTCTCCTCTTCGTCGTCCTCGTCGCCGTACAAATCGATGGCCTCGGCCTGTTTGAACGAATACAAATCGTTCCTCTCTCTCGAGCCGTATATCTCGCCCGTTCTGTCCCTGTTCCCGTAGATGCTGCTCTCCGATTCGTATCTCTCCGTACGGGTCGTCTCTTTGTTCACGTATATCTCGCTTTTCACCTTCTTGAACTCGTACAAATCGCTTCCCGAATGGTAGCTACCGTTCTGCGAGACGGGTGACTCGCGATTAACATACATTTCCGACTTGACCTTCTTGAACTCGTTAAATCGCTCCTTCTTGAATTCGTATCTGTCGCTGGACAGCGTCGTGTCTCCCGTCAGATCCTGCTCCGAATTGTGAATGGAGACTCGTTCCGTGCAGATGGTGTCCTGCTGTGTGGCTCTTTCGTATTCCGACCGAAGGTCCCGCGTTATGTCCAGCTGCGAGTTCCTGCTGTATATATCTTTGCAATTTTCTACGTTCTCCTTCATGGAGTCTTGTCTGAGATAGTCCCTGCCGTAGATATCCTTCTCGTCGAACCTGTCTTTACGGTGATCGTGTTCATCCAGCTTCGTCCTTGGCGTTCTCTTCAGCTGAGCCCTCAGCCAGTCTTGCCTCTGGAAATTTGGATTCGGATAACCGACGCTGTTCTTCTCCTCCCTGAAATTATGCTCCACGGTGCTCGTGTGATGATTGTTTGCTGCGTAACCGTTTATTCGTTCCTCCCATCCACCGTAGACGCGAATGTACGACTTGCTGGTAGACTTGTCCTCCTTGGCGAGAGACTTGTCGAAACTGGACGACGAGGCATTCACGGCGGAATCCTCGGAGCCCACTGGAGACTCTGGTATGAACAGCTGACAATCCGACAGGGTCAAACCGGAGTCTCTCGAAAGTGACATGTGGTCCTTGCGCGGTGGTTCCGTCAGGTCCAGGCTATCCAGAGAAAGCCCACCTGCTGCAACGAGAGAAATTCCTCAGTGGACTAGCGAAGCAGTTAGACAAACTGAATGTCGAAGAACCAAGCGCGCATTCCACTTTGATTCTCATGGGATGGAAAAAAAAAGGAGACAAAGAAGAAAGAAAAGGAAGAAAGATACTCACAGTGAAGGCTATCGGTGCTCTCCTCGGCTCCACTGTCGCTACGCTCTTCCCCAAGAAGCTGCGTGACGCCCTCCCCAAACAGGACTTCACAATGACGAATCAGCATCTCCGTCAACGTAGGAATCGCCCTGCTCTGATTCACTGACGGATTTGGCGACCAGAGTAAACTTGGCCCGCAACACACGCCCAGATTACTGGCGCACATGAGATTGTGCTTTGACCGCCGTGCCACATGGTGCAGAACGCAAATCAGATGCGACAGCAGCGTGTAATTCGCTTTCGGTAATCTATCTAAAATACTGAAACCAAGGTTGTTCGTTAAACATCACGGAGACACAAAGGGAACTTCACGTTGTAACAGAACCGTCTATTTCTTCGCTTACTTTTTAATCGTTTGAACAGGATTCGGTGTGTCCAAGCTGTCCATCCAGAGAGGAAATAGATGGGAAGTTAGCAAAGGATCCGGTAAAGATCTGAGGAAATCTTTGAGCAGTGCGGCCACGGCTATGATCGGAGCATCCTCCAAGCAGCTAGGATCGCCGGTAGATTCGATTTGATCACGTAGCTCGCGAACGATTCGAACGTTGGCCGATTTCCTGAAGATCCCTTGCGTGAATGGTCCCTTGGCGAACAATTGTTGAAGCATCACTAACACAGGCTTGGGTAATCCATTCTCATCGAGCCTGGACAAATTAACTCCGAACAAACTCGGGTTCAACGAAAGGGATCTCCTTAGTAACCCGGTGATCTTCGATTTGTTCTTCTTCACCGGCGACTTTGGTACCGGCCGGAGTATAAAGTGGCACGTGTCGTGTCCACTTTTATTGCAGTGCTCCAGATCGAAACCTTCTTCCGCGGACAGCGTGTGTCTCAGATTCGACAGTTTGACGGCGAAAGGCCTCTCGTGTCCTATGAGTGGGTAGGGCGCCTCGTCGGCGGACGTTCTGGCCCACAATTGGAAAGGCCCTTGAAGGTCCAGGAGGCGTGTAGCCAAGTTCACGCAGGCCGCCGCTGTCATCTCGGATCCCACCATAATCGTCTTACACTACAAACACGGAGGATGCGGATGTAGCGCGAGCAACATGAGTAACAGGATCGCTCGGTTAGAATGATAATCGCGCGCAATAGACAGACGTAAAGAGAATACGCGTCGGTGGATTATAGTTATTAGAGGTACGCGTTTACGCGTTGACCGCAGCTTCCGGCAAACGTTGAAGCCCCTCTCGCCTGCTCTCTAATAGAGGCGTCGAGCGGCGCGCGTATTTAAATGCGACGCGCCGGTCGATAATGAACGCCGACGCGGAGAGGAGCGGGCACGTCGTACAAAGGCCGACAGATAGACGGTGTCCCTTTATAGTTTAGAACCGATCCAATCCGGCGTCGTTGACGTCAGTGATATAAAAGGGACATCTGAAAGAAGAATGCCTTCAGGAAGGTCAAGCGATCGAAACGACGGTTTTCTTCTCTTGGCTTCGATGTGCGAAGAATGGACCGTGAAGGCGTGACCGCGTCTATGCCTCTCTCTCTAGTACGAACCGTTGAATACGTGTACGCGGCTGTATATTGCGCGCAACGACGGAGAAGAGTATGCAGCACTTACGTATTCCGTGTTCGTGTCACTGTCGTGATACACGACTTGAATGTTCGTGTCCGGCGGCTCTTTCATACTCTCCTCTCGTACAAGTTCGGTCAAACGTCCCCACCAAAGGTCCCTCGCTGCAGCAGTCCTAAAAAGAAAAGAACAAACCGCTGGTGTGATGGGTCGCGATAAAGCCGACACCTCGACGGTTAATCGAACGATATATCTCTTTCCCTCGTGCCACCCTCGGCTGCTTTCTCGTTTGCGAGTTTATTGCGCAGGTAAAAGAATTCTTGCGCCGCGAACGATCGCGGCGTCATTACGACTCCGTCTCGTCGCAGAGTACGTGAGAGAGAAACGTGGAGAAAAGGACATGCGGTAATACGAGCGAACGAGATGCCGAGACGGCGTAGATGAAAAGTTTGTGAAGCATCGGCGGTCACCGTACATGAAAGTTGCAACGACGTTCGTAGTTGGCCAGCCAAGGACGAAGCTCGTCTCTTGCGACTTGCTCGTTTCGGCCACGTCCTCTATGTGGCCGGCAGTTAGCCATAGCTCGCTCATTCTTACGGATTGTTTCAGCTTAAAGTTACCCCCGCTTCGCGCTTTTGCTATGAGCAACAGATCGGAGAAAAGGAAAAGATGTCTGTCCTGGGACTGCACGCCCTGTAGATAGAGAAAAAAGAAATTATATTCTCGTAAGTATGGGTGAAATATCTAACTTGTCAATGTTTCTCGGATCGCTCACCGTGGTGAATTGCACCGGTGTCTCCAAGAGGAAGGTCCTCGGCGGTGATTTCGGGGCCGGTGAGTTGTTGGACACATTTAAAGATTTCTGCGACAACACTCTCGTCAGCCTTCCAGGATTGCCGCTGTTCCTCTTGCGAATCAGACTCTTCATTTTCTGAAACGAAACAGACCGCGTTGCCGCCGTAATGAAACCAGTCGCAAACGTCATATTCCACAGAGAGCAGCAGAGCAAAATTCCCTCCGGCTATTTAACCACGACGTTACCAATTAACTTGTCACCTGCTTCGCGCGGCAACCGGCGACTATATTACACATATTCGTTGCACGGAATCAGGCGGGGAATCGATATTGGAAACGAAGGATATCGACGAGGGGTATCGGGCATCCTTGACAAGGGATTAGCATTAAATTATCGGTTGGGAAGCGAGGCGCTCTATCCAGTTACCGCGTTAAAGGGTTGCAAAGTAATGACTAATTTTGATGCTCGGATCTAGGACATAAATTATTATCATCCTCGCAGCAGGCGGCTAATAACCGGACGCCAACGTGCCAAGCCGCATTAACTTTCGGATGACTTAACAGCATTATTTCACCGGCTCTCTATCCACCGACAGTGAAACATCGTCTCTTCAGCGAGAAACCCGTTCAGAATGTTCGCCATGGAGGCCAGGTTCGCGTACGCAACGAAATCGCTGGAAAACACGGATACTGGTACGCGGCGAGGACTATTGCGTGCCGAAGTCGTTTAGTAGCAAAATCAAACCGAGGCTCTACCACGTATATGTACAACGATGCGTCAAGAGAGATTCCGCTGCTTTCCTCGTCACTTCCATTTTCGAGAACGTCGAGACACCGGGAGACGGATGAACAGTTACAAATAACTCCACCAAATATAGCGAGAAGACACACGAAACACGAAATTACAAACAACCGCGGGACAGGCTGGTTAACATACTTCACTTTGACGATGAGATTCGAATCCACGTGTTCCTCGTCGTTTCTATTCCTCCTACTATCGTAATTTCCAGTCGTTTCGAACTGCGTGCATTCCGTTACTGCTATAGTGCTCGTTGCGTTCCATCGAATTACCTTATGTTAATAAATGTGGAAATCAAGGTAACGTACCGCGATGACTACCGATGATTCCACGTGATTCGTGGAAACGCGTTTTATCATCGTTCTTCTCTCGAGTGCGTTCTCGGAGCAACAACGTTGAGAAACGCGAATACGCGCTCACCTATGCGACTAGCGGACGCGTGATGTCTGCTCTTGACAATACTCTCTTACGCCCAGTATGCAGATTAGGCCGCGGTACACGTGGGACGATGACACGCCGCGGCAAACAGCGTTGTCATTCGTAGACGCGAATGAAAATCTGTATCAGCAGTTCGTGTGTGTGTGTGTGTGTGTATGTGTGTGTTTTAATCATTGCGCAGAATCGAGTCGGGAACGAAAAAGGAAGGAAGAAGGAGGCAGAAGTTGAATCTAAGATTGGTAATCTAAACGATCTCGGTAGTTAAAGACTCGAACTTTGGATCATCTCCAAACGATTTTATGATTTACGAGATCAATCAAACTGTGCGAATTGTTTATACAATTTTGAAGGTAACTTGGAAAAGTGAAATCTGGAATCTTAGAAAATTATTTCATCTACTAAGTATTGTATCTTAAATATTATATATATTTGCATCGTATGCATTTCTGCATATTCTAAGTTTTCCAAACAAAGTGTGCGAAATCCGCAGTTTATTAGTCAATTTTCCAAAGGGAAAAGGACGATTCGAGAAATGACGCATAAGATAGTTATTGGCTTTATAAATTCAAATAAAAAACACTTCACACTGACGATTGGATATTCATTGAAATACGAATTATAATTTCGAACGTGTTAAAGAATGGAGATTTTAGATGACGAATACTATTTATTCGTTGGTTTTATAAGTTACTTCTACGTCCGAGTTGAAAAATGCAACGTGTTTCCTACTTAATCCCGCGACGCTGGTTTTTCTTTTTTGTGATACGTCATCCATCACGCGTGCAAATGACATAGAAGATTTTGTCATGGTGGAGTGCCCTGTGAGACGCGTGGGAAACGTCACGAGTGGCGAACGGCTGAGTGTTTTTCACGAGTGCTAGGAAAAATACCGTCAAGTGCTCGTGAGAATCGTGCAACCTCTTGATCTTTGTCCGTAATTGATACGTTTTTCAAACAGTTAGATTTATTCTGCATTTATGAAAAATTAAAAAAAAAATATATATATATATAAAGAAAAACTATGTAGAATGAAAAAATTATAAAATATTCAAACTCTTATTATGTATCTACATTTAGTAAAAGGAATAAATCTTCTCTGCTTAGGTTTTGAGATAAAAATTGATAAAAATTCAAATTTGCATAAGAATTCGCAGTCTAATGACACACAATTGCAATGACAAATAAAAACGTTTTATGCACGAATGCATATAGTGTAAAGAAATAAGTAAGTAAATACCGTGGTGAGGACATCTCGCTCGTGTAGCCGGAGATTGTCACCAGGGAAGAGTTCCTGAATACGGTGAAGATCACCCTCGAGCTGTCCACGTTGAAGAACAGCGCCACTCCCGACGCTTCCGTTTCCGTTCTCCACTAGATTTCTCGCCTCTTGGCCCAGATACCTCTCGTATTCGGCCAACCTCTGGACCTGCAACGTTTAGAAAGCATTTTCTCGTTAGATTTTCACACAGAACAATTCTTCTTTGAATTCTAGATGTTATCAAAAATTTTACAACTCTGTTTACATTTTATTTTATGACTCTAGAGAGTCATCTGTTTTGGATTATTGGACACTATGATCCTAAAATATTCAATAAAAGTGTACTCTTAATAGTAGAAAATTCAGAAATTCCAGTAGAACTAAAAAATATGAAACATCTAAAAGATTGATGTTTTCGTACAGGTAAGAATCAAACTCGTACGATCGTCTAACGATGCAAGATTGCGAAAGCAGAAAACGGAAACAGCATTGAGGAACAGGGAGCGTGCTCGACGCGCAAAATTACCTACCGATACTTCGCCGGTGAGTCGTAACGCGAGCAGAGTGTTGGCACGACAAAAGATCGGCGCGGACTTTTCAATTGGAACGGCCCGGATAATTGTCGTCCGCGATACATCGAGGCGAGTTATGTAAATTCGCGGCGACTCACCGTTCAATCACGTCGTGCCGTTTCGTTCGAGCAGAGCTCTCTCGACTCCCGCGGCCATGCGATCGGTTGATTCATTGCTTAATTGTTACGAGGCACGAGTTGTTCGCATCAGCCGTTCGAATTTCCGCTCCTGTTTACAATAACCATCGGCCGAGGTTCTAAACTCGTGCCAATTCGTCGGACGATTATAAAACTGACAATTTCATTTTCGTATATCGCGTGTATATCTTCCTCTCGAAAGTCTCTTCAGATCTCATCTTTATATTTAGTGGAACAACGTTCGAAGATGTAAATGTCAAATTGCATCATTTAGTAAGTTCATTTTTCGTGTCAACAAGTATCAAGACGAATTATGTTTCTTTATGTATTTTAATTGCAATGTTACGCGACATTTGTCGGAATTTTGAAGAAAATATTGCGTTTGCAAAAATAATAACAATAATTAGTTATTACGTATCACGAAAGAACATATGTGCATAGAAAAAAAAAAATCGACATTATATATACGCTCGATCAATTCTATTTGGATCTTGAGAATCATGATAACATGTATTGATGGGAAAAATATTTATATCAAAGATTCTAAAAGATATTCCAAAAGAAATGGAAAATTGATTATACCACTAAAACAAATATCTATTTAAAATAAAAGTGAAGGATGTATTGATGATAACACATCAGTGTAATCATGTTGTTCATTCCTTTTTTGTATTATTACAGAAAATCAGAAACTTCTTTTCATTTCTTTTCATTATATACTTGTAGATTATATGTTGTATTTATTGTAGCATTTACACGCTAATCAATTAAACCCTCTAAGCTATATTAAATTTCGCATCATTCACTTTTATGAAACTACAGAAATTGTCACGAGGCTGCAGGAATTGATATTGTGGAAACAAAGTGTACAAACTACAATAGATGTACGAACAGCTGATATTAAAGCTTTTCTTACGTCTTTCAATGGCCGAGTAAATAAATAACTATTCTAAACTGGTCGAACGGGGGTGTAGACATGAGGCATCGACAGAAATATCACTGTGAATTGCTACTCTCCCCAACTAGTCAAGGGTAAGTACGCCGACGTCTTTGCATTGCTCCGGTTTATTATCCGCACCCACACGGTGCTACGAAATTTTCAATTAAAATACGACCACCGCGGTGCGGTACCACCCACACAGAACCGGCTTTCGTAACGAAAGCGTATGTATCACTTTTACGTAGATCGCTACGACGATCGAGCGAGGAATCGGATTTGGTATCGACGTACAAACGAGGTCTACTCAAAGCCGGTCAAATCGCTGTTAATCCCACCAGAAGGCAAAGGGATTTAAGATCAGTCGGTAACGAGCTCAAATTTTCACTACGCTGCCGATCATTCGATGATCGATCGTCAAGGATTGGGCAATCACTCCGATGTTTATCATAAGCCAACACTTGTAATGTATGGTAGCCTCCGCAGTACGACGAGATCGTGAAATCGGTCAAGTTTACGTCACGATTTCAACGAACTATTGTTGCTGGTATTAAAAAAAAAAACTGTTTCCGGAATTATATGGGAATTATTTAACGTTCTAAAATTCCATCTCGATTACAATATTCAACTGACGTTGAAAGGAGCTTTTATCAACATTTTATAATGGAGTTTTATATACGTGAAAGTAGTTGGAATCTTCGTAAAACGTTCACAGTAACGAACTAGATGATTTTGGAGAAAGTAATAGCTGATCACAGAATGAATTCTATCCAAAGTAGTGAATTATGCACTTAATTGTAGTATACAGCATCTTGAAAAACACTTGTAGATCGATTAGCCATTTTTCTTCCCCGAATCTTGGCGAAAGGCTAATATCATAAGAACGATAGTGAAGTTAAAGTACTCGATTAATGTAATTAAATTTTCTCGTTAATTCTTATACATTAATTTTTACATATAAAATACATAAATAAAACAAAATTGCAACTGGCTACTAGCTTTACGATAGTTCTGCACCTAACTTGATTATTTCTTAATACGGTATTATCCACAAATACCTTAGATAATATCCCAGATAACGGATTCTGATCTGTAGATGCTGTATCACTCGATTCGTTTGAAACGTCGCCGCGTCGCGACGAACTACCATACCAATCTCAAACTCGCAATCACACAATCACACACTTCTTCGTATGTATTTAATCTTTACTATTCTATCCATTCAAAATCGCACGGCAAATTCTTCTCGCCGTTTGGTATACGTACGTTCGACGAGTCGGACGCGTAACCCTCGTCCATGAACACGTCCACGTACTTAATGAACATCTCGATCCGCGAGCACGTCGATCGCGAAATACGAACGTTTGTGACGACGAGACGCCACGAGAGGAAATGTACGCAGACGGTGGTGAACGTCGTCGGGAGGAAAGGCGTGACGAGGACCGGTTACTCGCGTTCGAGCTGCCAACAAGCGACTACTATGAAAAACTGCCGAGCGAGATTTCACGCGCAGCACACGTCGCTTCGTGATACATCTTTCGCGTGCAATGAATCATCGAGCCACCGGAAGTAACCTCTCCGACCTCCTGAGCGGAGGCTGGTAGCTCGTGTCTCACTGTTTCTCTCACCTATCCGTTTCCCTGCGCGCGACGAGACTCGGCTAGAACGCGTGACCAAATACGCTGTTTCGCGATCACGTTTTTTATCGAGATGGAAAGTTTCCGTGAGTGGACCTAACCGTAGAGGACGATTGGGTGCTCCGCGTCATGAGAGAGAGAGAGAGAGAGAGAGAGAGAGAGATTCCTTTAATGGAAGTCCCTCGCTTTCATCTGTTAATCGAATCATCTGCAGAGAAATATTTCTGAATTTCGTTTCTATAAATTTAATATAAATTTCTAGTGGAAATTTAAGGAGACTTAACTCGTGTTAAATTTATTTTAAACAAATTTCTGAGTAATAGCAATGTTCACGCATTAACCACGTGATTAATCGCGCGACATCATTCATTGCAATGCTTTCTTCTTCTTGCTTGAGCCACTGTCGAGAGAATATCACAATTGTATAAAGAACACTTTATCAAAAATCATTTTCTTCATCAATTCATTTTCATACAAAGTCATATTTCTGAAAATTAGAAAATGGAATCTCAGTGAAAGATAAAAGATATTATAGAAAGCAGTATTCTTTCGATATTTTATACATCTTACTCAATGATTTTTACCTTACTGAATGAAATCTTTACGAAATTATACAATCATCAAATCTTTCTCTCAAACAGGATTTCTCAACAGAGAACGAAATCTCGCTGAGGGGACAAATTTTCTATAAACCTATAAATAGAAACCTATAAAACAAAAAATTCTACAAGTGAAAATTCTATAAATGCTAAAAAAAAAAAAAATGCATAACAAATTTTCCTACAGTCGATCGAACATTTCTCCGCAACGTTGCAGCTAGCGACGATCAAAGGAAAAATTCCATAACCACAAGTGCTACAAGTTATGTGAATATTTTCTCTTCTAACGTTTTAAAAATCCGTTCTTCTCAGGACTGGAATACCATCTATAATCAACGCTATAACGGAATCCATTCTAATCATCGTTCGTTTCCCTCATCCTCGTTTCGCCGACGCCAGATTCGCGATAATTGCCGTGCGTTTCGGCGTGCTTTGCACGGTAGTCGGGAAATTTCTCTTTCACCGTGTAATTTTCACAGTTTTGTCGCTATTGGCATTCTTCGATGGGTATCGTCGACCGTGAGCCCACGTCCCTTTCCCCACCTCTTTTCTTCGCTCGTTTTCTTTCGTTCCGTTTCCCATCGTCATTGTTCCAACGACACGTACTTTTACGCGGCATTCTTATCCCGGCACCGTTTCCGAGCCCGTTTTCGCACACTTTCACCTCGCGCCACGTCGATTATACTCTTAGGAATAGCTGGAACGCGGCGTTGTACGCTCGATCGACGCTCGATAATCGTTATCGAGTCACGATTTGGCCCACGTTTCACCGAACTCGCTCATATTTTCTTCTATTTCCTCCGCTCTCTCTCTCTCTTTCTCTCGTACTTGATATTCCTTGTTCTGTCGAAACGACTCGCCGTCTTGCTAGAAACAATGTCGAAACTCGGATCGATACGACGCACAAGTCATCGAACACGTGACACACTCCAGTTCCCAGAGACATTTTTCTCACAGGTTGTGTTACCTGTGTCGTTAAAACAGCCTAATTGAATTTTTTTTTTCGACGTTCTGCGGCAACGACTAACGCACTGCAACGAAGAAAAAAAAAAGAACGCGCGGAAACGTGGTATCCTGCGGCACACATGTACCAATATCAGCAGCTTTCACGGTGAAACATTTTACACACCGGTCTTTCCTTTTTTTAATACTAATCCTCACACATCCGAGAATCCTTCGCGTCTCCTGAATAAAAAAGAGAGGAAATAGCCCGAAATCCTCGACGTCACGGTTCGTACGATTCGTTTCGGGAGGAGGGCACAAAGGGTTCCGCCCCCAATCGCGCCTCGAGATCAGCGAAATAAATACTCGGGAGAGCTGAGCTCGAGTGCTCTTCAACTCAGAAGGATTTATCCTAGACGGATCGTAGAAGAAAGGGGGATCTATTCTAGTCATTCTAAAGCTTGGAAGGATTCCTTCAGGGTGGCTTTCCGAGGGGTAGCTGTCCTGACCACGCACAAGAGGCTGCTTGTTAATGCGACTCGACGAGCTTGAGGATATTCTCGCATATTAATCAGCCGGCACAAAGGAGGCGACGTGTCCTGGCGAAGTCTTCGCGAGAGCGTAAAAGAGGAGGGGAAAAAAAAGAGAGAGAAGAGAGTCGGGAAGAATTTGTTCCGCAGAGGATTTCGGACGGTGGTAGATGGCTGACAATCCCGGATACGACCGGTTAAATTGTTGCTAATTAACGTAGCGAGCGTGCACCGAAAGGATACGCGTAGTACTTTTCTATTCGAGAGAGGAGTCGCGCGCGCTCGTAAATCGAGCTTTCTGGCTCCGGGCGTAGAAATCCGATTCCACGTATTACTCCCGATGCTTTGCACAATCGGCAATCGACGCGTTCATTATACGCCTGTCGCGAGGCCGTTGCTTTTACCTAACGACGTGTTTTCTCATGTTTCTCGGAGAAATTATTATTATTAGAAAATCAATTGGTCAATAGACCGTGGATTTTGACGCATTTAATATGGAAAAATCTATAGACTATTACGAAGATATAAATCTACAAAATCTACAAAACATAATGGAACAATCTCTATAATATAATATATATATATATATATATATATATATATATATATATATATATAT
>CAJDYZ010011854.1:176059-189047 GCA_903986555.1 Heterotrigona itama
TCAGCATCGATTATATCGTCTAGAATTTGCGAGACACCGTTTATTGAGAATACTCGCGGGATGGACGATAGTTTCGAGCATACGTACGCGGAACATTGTGATTACGCGGACGATAGGAAAGCGGGCTGTATTAAATAGAAATAAAATAAATCCAGGCAGAGACTGAAGAGTCGGTAGCGGCCGAGAAAACGGAAGAATCCCCGCGGGCCTCTGCATATTATAGCCGGCCGAGGTGCAGCCAGGCAGAAAACGCCGAGCAACAACAACTCGGGCCCTGATCTCCAATTCCCTCGTAAAATGCATCCGCGGTGCAGTGCTCTGTCTGCACTTAAGGAATCGGCGCAGCTGCAGTTTCAGCATCGTGCAGCTTCTTTCGTTTCATCTCGGTTCCAAAGGACCAAATTTTCTTGTGTGCAAATATCTATATTAATGCACGATCCTTCTCTCTTTATAATTTAATATACTTTATATTTTAATGTGTTGATGTATAATCCTTTCTCTCTCTGTCTACAATTTAATATTTCATATACGCGTTCAAAGAAATTCTTGTTTCAAAATGAATGTATAATGTTTCCCCTGCTTGTGAATATGGTTTATTTTCATAAAGATGAACGTTTTGTTTCATCGCTTAGAAAAACCTTGACTTCTTTCAGATTAATTTCATCACTGAACTTGTTCCTCATATGGTTATCCAAGCTCAGAAACAAATGATATAATCTTCCATTCCAGTTCTATCATCTCGTCGTGAGTCATCTTTTCTAAATGAGGTCAACACTTTCTTCCTGTTTATCAACGCTGGCTGTTTTTGCCTGAACTTTTTCTAACTTATTACAATAGATGTTAACAATAATAGTAACATGTATTATCAATTAGAAAAGTCCGTAAATTGTGATCGACAAAAATCGGCAAGAACATTTCTGAGCGCCCAATACTAAATGTTAAATGCATTATGTACTATTTTATGGTACACGTTATAAATGTATTTACAATAACTCGTACTTTTTGAACTTTCTTCAACGTTCTATAAGTTTGCAAGACACTGACTGTCACAAACTTTATCGCAACTCTCAAGAGTTTCAACACTTTCAATAATAATACTTTCACGACGATCTTTCAAGACTTTCGAGAACTTGAAACCTATCAAGACTCGAGACTTATCAAAACTTTCAACAAGAGTTTCAGTCTCTGAATCATATGTCTTCCCTTCTTCTTTTTTTTCTTTTCTTCTTTCCTTCTCGTGCGATTCAATGCGTTCTCAGATTGTGCAGAGCTTTTCGTCCCGCGAAGAAACGCTTCTTAGATTTTAAAAGCATTCGTGGATAAAAGTTGGAGATTTACGGAGTTGGATCTATCTCTCTATCTACTCCGATGCGAGGGAACACGAGTTTCTACAGGTGTAACACCAAGTAACTGTAAAAACAAAACATGTGTTTGGCCAAAACGCGATACGGATTCGCCTCCGCTCTGAGTATTCTTATCTGCGAGCTTCCTCCTCCTGCCGGTTTTTACTTATCGCTCCGCTGCAAATGGACGACACGAAAGAGTTTCGACGACTTTCAAATTTAGATATCCCGGTCACTTTTAAACAGAGTTCTAGAGTTCTGAATTTGAGACGAGCGAGAACCAGCTACTACAATCAAGTCAACTCCTCTACGCAAGTTGCAACGATACTTTTCGTTTGTTGAAACCTCGTTGCTTGCTGTTTTATTCGCACTTCTTTAACGATTCTGTCAGCAGTTATCGTGGGAAATCTCACGATTAAGTTTCGGATGACAAGTATGGGACAAATTAATGTTAAACTGTCTTTATCGATTGTTCAAATGTATGAAAAGTAATAACGTGCTATGTAGTTGCTACGAATAAATATTTAAATGCAAAATCTAGTAAATAGATTGCTGATATTTACGTACATGTGATAAATACCATTATCATAAAATTAACCTTCGAGAGGCTAAGTTTCGTAGTTTTACAAAATTTATATCTCGGATTTTTCGTAAAAATTGAAAGGAAACCTCACCGATAGGAAAATTTCGACGTCGTCGAAAGAGGAGAAATAAGTTCTATTCATTTATGACTGACGTTTTTAGAATAATTTTATCAATGAAAAAATATTCAAGCAAAAGATCTAAATAAAAAGCGTTATTATAAAACAGAAATTACACGTTATAGTGTAATGTGTTTCAATCTATCTAAGGCAAAACACATACTTATGTAAAACTCGCGAGTCAATATTGATTGATGAAAAAGAAGAAAAAAATATAAACTCACGTGAAGATCAACTATTATTATTCCGCAGTTAAATCAATTGCTCAAATGATCTATCAAACGCAAGAAAACTGAGGAATCCAACGAATCTCCTGATCCTCGAAGGAAAGAAGGAACAGAATCTACCTGTTAATTGTCTTGATAATTTTCTTGCGCGTTTCACGCGACGAATTTGTGACGATTATTTTTAAAATTTCCTGCCAGGTGACTCGAGGAGGATTTAAATCAGCCAAGCGTACCAGGTCGTAAACTTGGCATTCTAATATGTAACTCACTATTATCCACCGATCAATCTGTCTTCGGATTATCTAATCATCGTGCTCAGCCTGTGTATATATCGCTGAGCTCCGCTCACCAGCTCCATAGAACACACGGTGGCAAGTGAGATCGTCCAAGTTGCACAGAGAATAAATGTGTTTGTTGAAATTTCTATGGTGAATCGCGCGCGGCCTAGCAGCCAGCGAACGATGATGTACGGAAGCAGAGGAGCTGCACGATTGCGTGCGCACGCTCCTGCACGCACGTTTACGCGTGTGCGTTTAACAGCGAGAAGGGGTACTGACCGCGCATTCCACGAGGGAGGTGACCGCCTCGCTTCTCATCTGCGAGAAGAAGCTATAGGCAGCATATAGATAGAGCGTTCCTCTACCTACACGGCGTACAATGTTTGATAGTGAGGGATAAGTTTTTAATTTTCTATCGCCAGGCTTTCGCACGATCGACCAATCGATTTTCGATAACGTTTTATTTCATTTTTTTTTTACAAAGAATTTTCAATCCTCGATCGAATTAAATTATTTTATTTTAAGGCTGTATAGTTTTGTTTCGTTGCGTACGTCCCTGTAAACAAATTTGTATCTTTAATCCTTAACTGGTATCGTCGAATTGTAACAACTTGAATTAATTCGGAGAAGAATTAATTATAGAGTATTTTGAGATCAGATATTTAACAGAACTCACCAATTGAGGATTCATCGGACATAGTGAAATTTTTAAATTACGTGCGTGCACTTTATAGCGCGGTTATCGATATATTTAAACTTTACAAGTTCTTTTTTGTATTTTGTCGAGTATTATTTAATTTTTCTAGTTTTGAAATAAACATAATGTATATACTGTATATAAGACTGTTGATGTCCGATTTCCTGTAATCTTCGAAACCATGCAGTTCGTTAATCTGCTGGTACAAATGAACTGCTCGTTTTTTCTAAATATTCAATTCCTGATTTCGTTTAGTTTTCAGTTCTTAAACATCTGAAAGCTAATTAAACTGATGTTTAGAGCGGCTTGATAAAAACAATCGCCAGGAATATTATTGCGTATCGTGTATGCATTATCCTTCTAATGGCAAGTAAGTATGTATTTAATTTTCCGCAGTTAATGTTCAGGCTACTTTCGTGAGCCGCTGTACATATTCGAGAGATGGAGGAAAAAAGATATATATATGTATATGCTGTAACGAAGAAGTATAAGGAAGGAATATGAAAAAGATTGGGGAGAAATTTTTCAGTTAACCCCTTGTGGTAAATTATCATATAACTTTGCCGGTCAATTACCCGTTGAATTAATGACGTTGGCGAACAAACAATCGCCCGTCGTAAACCGAACCAAGGTGAATACGCTCGATGAAATTACGCCGAGCTACATTATATTCAGATGCTTTTTTATCCACTGGTTCATTCGCATTGCCTAACGACGCACCATTAAAACGATCACAATGCCGCGGTGTAACGAGAAATGGCTAGTTCCTCGGCATCGTAGTTAGGAATCGGATCAAGTCTAATATGTACGTACAGGGTGTATCAAAATTACACGATCTGGCGGGGAGGACGCACATATACCTTGAATTTCAAGGTCAATTTTTCCGCAAGTTATCTGCACGTATCTCCATCACATCGAGAACGTAGAATCACTGCACACTAATTCTTCATCAAACAAAATAAATATCGTTATAAATTCAATTTCAATTACACTGCTAACGAAACTGCAAAGTATTTTATACAACACACGCATAATGTCTACAGAAGAGTTCTGCTATAGTGATTGTTCGAATATTTCCACAAGTCACTATATCCGCGAATCACCTCTGACGTGAACGTAACATTTGAGAATTCTACTTATAAAGAAACAGAGGCATGTCTTCGAGGCATGGACACTTGTACAAAATTACGCCTTGAGAGTTCAATCTCGTTTCTACCCACTCTGTTGTTAATATCCAAGTGTTGTTCTCACCCTCTGAAATATTTACAAAACACATTCGAAACTATATCAGAATGGAGAGTGTACTTGGACGTTCGAAAGCAGAGTGTCGAACATGTTTACAAAGAGCCCAACGAACCCAACGAACCCAGAGAGAGAGACTCCGAACCTATTCGCGAGGTACTTGATCCCATCTCTAATCGCGATGTATCTCCGTCGCTGCTCGCGCCGAGGATCAACGACCCGCGCAGCTTTTTCATTCATCGTGTCGCGCAGCCTGCATTTGCAAGGAGTACACACGTTATGCGCGTGTACTCGCCGCGATACGGTTAAGTCGGAATGAAATAACGCGAGGATCCGATCGGGCGATCGGATTCCTTCGGGCGGTATCATTAGCGCGATACTTACCAGCCGACGTTCCCTCGTTTTTCGTAGCCGGCTTAATCGTATAATCAAGTTTTTTTTTCCTTTGCAGGATTTGCTTCTCGCCATAACGTACGCGCTCAAATTAATTTCTTCGACCCGGGTATAATGAAGGGTCATTGGCGGACTTTGAGTGCCTGGTAATTGCAAGTTAGGTTTCCATTCGGTTTGATTAACCCATTATGGAACCCAAACGATAGTTTGTCATATTCGGTCATTCCAGTGACCAGCGGTGTTTCATTTTCTTCGAGGATTAATGGGAATTGTTATTACGGGGGTTCCGTTTAATCGGAATAAAAAAAAGCTTGATGATAAGAGGAATAAAAAAGTTGCGAGAAACGTGGGAATTACCGGTCACGATATCCGATAATAATAATTTCCCACGTGTAAACATTTCTTACAGCCGCTGTATATCTGATCTTCAAAATAAGCCATTCTCTAAAGAAATTTCGACTGTCCTTTAAATTACCGATTTCTCTCTCTTTCCGAAGTATTACAATTAACAATTGCATTGCAATTAACGAATATAATTTATCACCACGTCTTATCGTGCTTTTCGTTCGAAATTTGGCGAAAGCTAGTTCAAGTTGACTAGTGCACAGTCGCGACCCAGCTCGAAAATTCTATTAACCGCGATTATCTCGAGGTAGCTCATTACGTTAACCGCGATGCGGAACATCATCGATCTAGAGAGCGAGCCAAAGCGTATCGAGGCTCGTACAGATCGATAATCCAGTTCAATTAATTACCGAGCCTCGATTGCCGGGCACACGCTATTACGATCTTGTCGAGGCTAGGAGAGAACGATATCCGAGCCACGAGCCACGGCTCCAACTCCGATACAGTTCTCTCCAATGCTCGCCTCTGCTTCTATACACGAGCTACACGTAAAATGAACAAACAGACGACGACAAGGTCCACCCACCTTCTAACCTACATACACCTCGACGCGTACCGTTTCTGGCCTGCACCCTGCGCGCCTAGACTTATCGCCACGACTGTTTCTATCTTGCCCAGTTCGACCAGTTCTTTCCTCTCGTCTGGGCGATCGGTTTTGTCTCCGCGCCGAGAATTTACGTCGTTCAATTGCAGCCCAGGTTGCCAGGGTATTCCCGATTTTGCACACTGCGAATTGCGATTTATTGGAGACGAGGGTCGATAGGCTCGAAGTAGATGTCGAACGAATAAGATTCGCCTTGTAGCCTCTGCTCAAAGCTAAAAGTTATGATGTATTTATTTTTTTTAAATAGAAATACGTACAACGAAATGTGGAAATTCGTGTAATCAGATTACAGATAACCATTGGGTTTAACGAATTTAAATAAATACATGCGGGAATTCCTCTTAGTTAACTTGGCTCGATTATACGAATCTTCGTTGATTGAATCCACTTATCTGAACTTGTTACGTTAACTACAATTACGTAATTGTAACCACTACTTGCACAATATGGCGTGATATAATATTATTGCATAAATGGTAATAAACTGTAAGTTTAGTGCCGATACAAAGAAAATATTTTAATTTATTCATTTTTTTAGGTATTACGAAAATTCTTTATCAAAATACTGATAAAATAATATCCCTGGGGACAAAATCATGTTCAACGTTCTTAGAAAAACCTGTTCTTGTTTTGTAAAACAGGCCGTAATCTGTCCGCTAATATCTGGCTAAGCTCCGTCGACCGAAGTTGTTCAACTTCGATTTCATACCAGATTGCGATCCATGCAACTTCACGACTAGCCACAATTACACGATGCACTTGCAAGAAACGTTTCCATTATTTTGTCCAGCTCTCGTACAAGATACTCGAGATAGACATAAAAGGAACGAGCACGCTACTTCGTTTAAACTTCGGCGTTGAAATTTCGAAACCTCTTTGTTCGACTTTGTTACTTGTGAAAGATTCTCGCCTCCAAGACGAGAGGAGTCCTTAAAACAATCTTCGAAGGCCTTCGAAGATTTATACATCACTGCTCGAAAACACGTGTAGCCGAAGAATCGAGATCAAACCCTCGAGATCGCGAGTGGGTGTTATATTCCGAAAGAGGTGTTCCTTCCTTCGTCCGAAAGGAGGGAATTGGGATGAGAGAGAGAGAGAAAGCCAGCAGAGGATCACCTTGCGAATTACCGAGCAGAATCGACGCTTGGAAGAGGATGCCCGCAGGTAGGGCACCAGCAGGAGATTTAAACGAACACGGCCTCGATTCACCTCTCGAGCATCCTTCGACGAGCCGAATCAGTGAAAGTCATCTGTACCCTTGACCAGCCTCGATTCACGGTTCCAGCGGTAGTTAAACTAGACCTAATGCAAGTCTAATGAAATTGTAATTGAAACCGAGATCAAACCGTCACGTGTCATTCGAAACACGATCTATTTCTTCCTCTCCTGCGAATTTTCCTGCACTTGTGAGAAATTTCAAGACAAGATTTTCTGAATTGTCTTTGCGAAGGTGTAACGTTGCGTTCTCGAATGTTTAAGGCTAGTATTTAATTTAGAATCTTTGTGCATAAATTTTTACCTCTTGAATTTATCAATTATCCCAAGTATTTTTTATAACGATAGTGATTCTAAGTATTTTCCAAAGTTGTGTAGAGAATATTTGAAAGAAAAGGAAGATATGCTTCAACCTCACAGAAAGATCTAATGGAATTTTTTGCGACACTGTTGCGACAATCTCTCATTTCGAAAATTTAATTAAACTAATCGAAAGACTGCCTAAAGTAAATAAAAATTGTATTTACAAATGTCATGCATTGTATAAAAATTTTATTTACGTGTAACAGTTTTATTTCTTAAATTTTATTACTCATCTTTTCATGAAAAAGGAAATTCATGGGACTGTTCCTAGCGAATTAACGTTTCGTGTACATTATTAAAAAATACCAAATTTGCGATAAATAAGATCAACGTGTTAATTCGTGAAGATGAGGAATGACCGTTCTTAAAAAATAATATGATAATTATATAATTCGCGTTTGTTCGAGGATTCTTTTTTTCTCGTGTCGATGTGGTGGAATCAACGTACTCGAATCGAGGACAAGCGAGTAAAAATCAGCGGTCGTACCGGTACCAATCGCGGTGGCAAAGACCGCGTGGTTTTGTTTCCCCGTCCGATCTCTCCATCGCAATTCACCGGCGCGGTTCCGCTAGACGAGTAAGTACATTGTGTGGGCGAGTCCAGAGTGGCCTTTTCATTCCCCTATTCTTCCCTGCCCGTTTTTCGTTGTCCAGTGTGGAACCTGCCCGAGGAGGAAAAATCAAGGGCACGCTTTCTCGTAAATTTGCCACGCTAATGGACGTAATTTGTGACTCTCTGGTCGCGTGTGTCTTCGACACGCCAGTGTCCACGAGATCTAGTTATTTCACGGTAATTTATGTGAAAAGAAAGTCACTTGGTTTTGTATATAGTACATCGGAAACAGAATCTTTGATGCAATTTTCATTGTTTACAACGCTCTCGACGAATGCCTTTGGAAATTTAATTTTTCAATGTTTGATTTTAGAATCGAAAATTTAATTGGCAAACGGTTGATTTAGAGAACAAGGTTTAATATCAAATCTAATGTGTAACAACTAAATAGATTTAAATTTAATATTATTTCTTTATTTTAATTAGAATTTTGCAAATCAGGAACACTTGATGGAAGAAGTAATTTATTTTTCTGTAAAAATTGAACGCTGATCCGCGGAAAATCTCGCAGATTTTCATGTAATTTCATATTCTTGCGAACACAATTAAAGGAATTCCTAAGCAGAATTTCGTTCCCACAATTAGATATTTTATAGTATTTTACTCTTTGATGTTTCATTCATTCGTGCATTTCTTCGTTTCCGTATTTTTCGTAAAAATTCCAATCCCTCAAGAATCTCTACCAATCACAAATCTGAGCAAAGGTATTGTAAAAATGTGCAAAAGGTGGATAAATTTCATATGCCACGTATTAGCACAGACTCTACATTCCACAAAAATGTCTCAGCTATTCATAATCTCGTGATCCCTCAGGCTCTGGATACCTTGCTCACGTGACACCAAAGGCCATTGTGCGCCGCGCACGAAAACAGGATGCGGGTTAGCGTGTCTGCCCGTTGCAAGAATTTCCTCCGACCTACAAGTTCATCCAACTTCCTGTCGCATCTCGCTTCACGCTCACACCCTCGTCATCTCGCCGTCAAAAAACTCTCGAACGTGTCGCCGGTCTCCGTAACGCCTCGAAAGCACAGCCTCTCTCCCGATTGAACGTCACGGGCTGTCTGTACAGGCTGTCTCTTTGTACGTCGATCACGCATACCGAACGAGTCAAAGAGAAGCCAGAATGAGAGCTCAGTGGCTGTTAACCCACGGCACGACACACTGTTTCGAAAACGGTTTTACCCGCGCCGCGATTATTCATCCCCTTTTCTGTGGCAAAGTTTATGTCGGTCGGCCGGGAGAGATAATCGCGGCGGTTCTGAGGCTTATTTCTCTACGATCGACGATAATAATTGGTAACGGTACGACACGACCGGAATAAAGAAAAATGAGGGTCCGTAAACGAAAGGATGGCTTTTCTCGGAAGCCATGAAAATAGGAAGCCTTTTTTTTTTGTTTCTGGCTACACGTATTTCTCGAAACAATGTGTGCCCTCCCTCTACATCGTCCCTAAGAAATACGCACAGGGTTCACGATACGTGAAAGTGGAATCTCTGTGCACTTGGTGTTACTTAAAGTGAAAAAACTGCGAGGATTCGTTACTTTTCTTCTTTATTAGAGGTTTAAGGGTCGTGCGATAAATTTTCTGGATTCGATAAGATGGCGCCCAAGATACCGCTGGGATTTAGTTTTCTCCGATTACAATTTTGTCCTACGAGCGTCTAAAAAAGTCTTCTCGACCACAATATCTCGAATATTTTAATTATTTTTTTATATATATTTTAATCATCTGCATAAAAATTATAATTCTCTTAACTAGAGAATAACAAATAATTTCAATATTATTTATAAAGAATTATAAAAAATTGTAAAGTAATAAATACATTCGTTTATAATAATATTAATATTTGAGTAATCAAAGTCACACACACGTGACACTTGATTGTGAAAACGAATTCAATATCAACCCTCGAGTACTATCGTGGGATCGATAGATGACTATAATTTGCATTATAGTTGTAAATGTAAGGTATTCAATTCCATTTTGCATTTTAAGGAATTAAATTGAATAAAATCGAATCGAACAGAGTTTCGAAATTAAGCAACGTGACATCGAAACTTATGACCGTTCAGTTGAGTATTAAATAAATTTTACGACCAATCGTACGAGTCAAGGATTAAATACGTAAAATTCGCGAATTATTAAGACAAAATATACGAAAACTCGTGGACTATTAATTTAGATAAAAATTTAGATAAAACAGTCGTAAAAAGTCGCGTTGCAGCCAATCGAAAATCTGGAAACGAGACACGTTTTCCACCTGTGAGTGCGGTTACACTTTCGACGAGAGCCGCAGATTCGTGGGCACCTGCTAGAACGTACCTTTCACACAAACACGAGCGAGTACGTTCCAATGGGAACGGACGAGCACAGGCGACTTCTTCTTCGAGGCGGGTAATAAACTTTCTCTGCCGAGAGGAGCCTTTGCTCGCTCGCGCTTCTTCCTCGTCGGCTTCTCCTCCTCTGCCCCATTGTTACCCACCGGTCGAAATAAACGACGAGGAGAAGAGGACGAATACGAAGGCGGCGCGCGGGCATAACGAGCCTGCTCCTCTCTTCCTGGTGCGGTTTTAACGAAGGCACGCGTAAACGCCGGGAATGCAGAAGCTTGCATCGTGTCGCTTGCAACACGCGTTCAACAGAGCGCCGCATCCCGGCCGGTGTTGTTCGTTAAAATTAACGCGTGTTAACGTTCCAACTATTCCGCCGGATAAAGCGGGCTCGAGGATTAATCTTTCAGATGGTTTATCTCGGGCGAGAGAGCAGCCAGGAGAGAGTCCATTAGCATTGCTGTTGATGAGTTTATCACCTGTACACGTTGTGTACATTGTTCTCTGACATTTGTGTAGAGAAATTTCATTTTATTTGTCTAGCATTTATCTGGTATTTTACGTTACGAGCATACTACCCGTTTTATTAACTGGAGAAAGAACTGTTAAGAAATTTTATTTTGTTTTGTATGATATTTTGTACGTGACAAGACGTACGATGAGAATGAATTAATGAATTTGCGATAGAGTAACTGGAAATTAAGAAAACAGTGTGAAGCGTTCAATTTTAATTCGAATTTTTTAATGTATATTAAGTCCATTCTCCACATTTTTTTAATTTCCCGGAAACATATAATTGTATTGTCTGTAATACAATAAATAGAATTCGAATGTCTATTAATATTTTTTAATACAAATTAAACGCTTTTAATTTCTATCGTAACTGTATTTTGATTCTATTCGTGTATTAATTCATTCGTATATATTTTACAGTGAAAGGTACTAAAGGAAATGAAATTTGTTGATTTGTTTATTTCCCAATAAATATAATTTAGCATTTAACCTAATCAAAAATTTCTTTGAAACATGTTCTTTTCGACTGAAGTCGAAAATTTCATTAAATTCTCAGAACGATCCACACTGATCCATAAAACAACTTCAACCGATTGTGAGACTGTGAGATCAGATATTCTGTGGGAAGAAAGGTGACCCTACGATCTGTGAAACGTATGTTCGAGTTTCTTCGATTGGTTAGCGATAAAAAGAAGTTTGCGGACACACTGGGATCGTTTAGATGTAGGTTAGGTATAGTGTTACTCTGATTCTCCGTTACATCTTGGTCAGCCGTTGGTAACTTGGGTCAGGTCACGGTTAAATATCAATTTTCGGGCTTTGGAGTAAAACTTAATCTTCCCTCCATCTTCCCTTCCCGTGTGCAGGATACAGATTTTAAAAGAAATTTACGAGCCTCGCGTGTCCACCCACACGTCGACGAAAGATAAGATAAATCAGATTCACGAACGAGTTTAACATATTCTTAGAAATGGAAAAGCAGCACACGATACAGAAGAATAAAACGATGTTGTAATATTCTCTTGCATTTGTCTCTTTCTTCTTTCAAACGAATCGAAATTGAAACCTAAATTTACAAACGAACATTAAAAATTAATTATCTCTTTTCTTTTGTTTTAACAAAATAACTCAGTTTGAATTGCCTTTGCATACAAAGACAAGTTTAAGTTAAAGAAAAGATATTTATTCGGTACGTAGAGTTTCTGCAAAGTACTTAAAACTTTTCTCTTGTTTTACTGACATTTTTGTAATATCCGATTTCACAAAATTCGATACTATTGAAGTTATTAAAATTTAATTGAAGCATTGAAATTTAACTCATTTGCATGACGATTTAAACCTCAGGTTGCAAATCCACAACCTTCTACGTTTGTGAAAGACTATAATTTATTAAATTAAATTTCTGATACTATATATGTAAAATCTATTAATATCAAAATATCAGGTTCACAAAGTGTCATAAATACAACTAAAAAAAAAAAAAAATACTTACAACAAAGCACAATCAACAAATATGAAATTTTTAGTTAATCGTAAACGTAAAAACGTACGCCCACTATCAAGAATATTGCCCCGACAACAATTTGTGTTTATACTGAAATGAATCTCTGAAGGAATCGGATTCAAAATCCAGAGGATCAATGAACCGATTCTGAGTCGACAGAGTGCATAGATAAGGCGAAGAGCTTGCGTTGCGTATCAGACGATGCTCTCTCAGACCTGTTATCAACTTTTTTTTCTTTTCAGCTGAGCTGCCGGTTTCTCGGTGCGCGCAACAGCTCTATCCGCCTTTGGAAGACCGCAAGAAACGTGGATAATAATCGTAGCTAGTGTCTAGGAGCGAGCATCGCGAACAGACGGACCAATCATCCGCAGGAAACAATCACACGTAACTGTTCGCGTTAAATGAAACGAGTGGACGAGGCACGATCGGATTCAGGAACGATGGAATTTCCACTCTCTAACGATCGTCTCTATATATATATATTTTTTTATAAAACGTATAGATCATGGCCAAGCGCAATTTGACACGCGGTCTATTAACCGAGCAGGGAAGGAAGATC
>CAJDYZ010011854.1:217588-230288 GCA_903986555.1 Heterotrigona itama
TCAAAATGGCCAATTTTATAATATTTATAAAATTTAATAGAATTTAAATTTATTTTAAAGTTTCATTATTATTTTTTTTTTTTTTTTACTTCAATGTCTCTGAGCTGAGGTTTTTCTAACGTTGAAAAAAAAAGGATTTATTAGTTTCTCGATTTAAGTACACGATTAGCATTCAATGCTCAAGACTTTGTTCCACGAATTCATTAAACGCAGGAAGATGATGATAAATTCCAAGGTAAACTCACAGAACAATACTCATATATTATTATTTTCCTACGTTTCAATTTATGGAACTGATTAACGTGAACTTCTGAACACAGTTTAAATATTAATAAGCGTTTAAATATTCATAATGTTAATTCAATGAGACGAAGTGAAATCAAAATGCACCTCACGAAATAAATAATAAATTCAATTTAATTTTACACCCAAATTAAATTATTTATCTAATTTCACAACGAAAAAAAATAAGTAACGCTAACAAATAACGATTCTGTTATTATAAGCCTAATCTTGTCCTGTAACATTATAATCACGGAGCAACATTGAATCAATGTATTAAAGAGCAAATACATGTCTAAAAATTCTACTTTCAGGTATTTTACAAACAGATAACGTTTGCGTATATGTATCTCACGAATTACATTTGTATTTTCACAAATTTCTACGAATTCATCCCACTGCTTTAAATTCATCGATCTTCCACTTTCATTCTCAACATCGGGAGAGACTTAGCACTCCCTGCCCCTCCCTCGTTGGACTAATTAATTAGCATCCGGAACGCGGCCGCGTGGCTCGAATCGTTGAATCGCAATTTTCGCGTCCGCCGCGATGAAATATTTATAAAACCCCGCGCCACTCGCATGCGACTCTCGCGAGTTAACGCGAGACCAACACTGCTAGTGTGGAAGTTTTCCCACAGTTCCGGTGCGGCACACAATGCCGAAAGGACGTGCTCGCATCCTGTTGGATGCCTCCTTCCGGTTCGTTCTCCCTTTATCTTCTCTCTCCCTCTCCCTCTCTCTCTCTCATTCTTGCTTCTTCTCGGTTGCTTTTGTTGGTAAAGTACCAGTTTCCCCTACGAGCCACGAAACTACCTCGCCACCTCTTCGTTATGCTCCGTAAATTTCGTGGAATCGCCAAGATGGGAAGAAAGAAACACGCGTTGAGTATGAAAGGGAAAGGGAGTCTTTTTTAAACCACTGTGATTTCATTCGTCGATCAGTTGAGATCAAGAGATGAACATTGATTGATTTAATCCAAAATTCCAATCGATCAATTTAACATTTCGTTTGAAGGCTACATTTTCTGTACAGAGAAATATCTTGTCAATTTCACGTTATTAAAATTCTTCGGATATTTGGTTTCGAAAATATACGATAATATTGTATTCATCGATTGCCAGCTATTGTTGCATCTTAACACGTTCAGTGTTGTATCGTACTTATCGCGTTTTTTGTTTAAGATTCATCGTCGTAACGATAATGATCTGAGTGAAGAGATTGTAGTGCACTCTGATAAAACCTATCTTCTTTAAATTACACGGATATCCAATTTTAGCAGTGAATGCTTATAGAGTATTTAGTAAGTTTAAGTTTTCAACGGGTTGAACCTAATTCTATTGAATGATCCGTCTCTTCTTTCACGGTGCTCGAAAATACCAAGAATTATGGAGTCAGAAGAAAGGAGCAATTACCGTTGCAAGGACAAAAACCGTGTCTCTCATTGTCACATCGTCTCGGTCACGTTTGACCCTTTTAGCTTCAAGCCAGAGGAACGAGACACGGGCTCGGTATTATACCAAGAGAATGCAAAATAGTTGTATTCTTTTGGCCTCTGTCCAATTGTTCCCGTAAATTTCTTTCAGTGATCTTAACTAGGCTGCAGATAATGACGTGAACACAGCTAAGCAGAGTTCTGTTTCTGCTCGTTAAATTTTACAACGAGTACTCTAATTATAAATACCGTATCTGCTATTTTTTTTCGTCTGTCTTTCTTTCATCTTAAAAGTTCATCTCATAGTATTTAGTCGTCATTTCGTCACATCACTTGCGTAATATCACTAGGAGAAATTTAGGACAAGTTAAGGGCCAACGTTGCCAAATGTAAACGCAATGTCTTATTCGTAATTCTTCTTCAACTGGTTTATACTTTTGAGATTATTTTGCAACTGTGATTATAAAATTGGTGAATCCAGAAATTCGATCGATATCTTTCTCATCACTACTTTTCCCAGCTAGAATTGTATAATTATATATAGGATAGTAGATATATAATTGTATAAAACTAAAAGAAATTTAAGTATTCTTAACATTATGATAAGCTTGGTTTTCAATGAATTAAAAAAGTGGAAACCGAAATGAAAATTTACTATCCCACTTGTATATTATTTATTTAAATGTTCCATCTATGTCTAATATGTATGTATAATATCTATGTATAATATTACATGTATGATACCCTATTTTATATAATTTTGCATGCTGCAAACGTCTGCAGGTCTTCGAAAGATAAAAAAAAACTGCAGCAATAAATTCTTAAAAAACTTTGAAAATTTTCGAAAAACTTTTGAAATGAAAAAACACCGGATCAGTATTGTACATATCTGGTAAATATGCTGTGCGTGCATTTTATTCACTCAAGTTCCCCATAAATACACCAGTCCAGCCATCAAACGTCCATTTTATCTCGCCAGTTTCGTAATTCACGATCTCACATTCCACACTCTGATTGGGCGGGTCAAAGGTGAAAATACCATCGACCCGGTTCCCTCCGCTGTATTACGACACGCTCGAAGACTAATTACCCCATTAATGCGTCGATACGTGGGTCAGCGAGTACGAAACGCGAGGAACACGTCATACGAGTCAAGAACGCGTAACAACCGCGACGTCTTAATGGAAAAACGAACGACTGGTTGGTGTTGTTCTGGTTGCGCTGGCGCTTGCTTTTGTACTTTGTCGTTCGTTTCGCTCTTCTCGAAAAAGAGACAGAGAGATGACAGAGAGGAGGCCCGTGAAATCGATGCGAGAGCGGATTCACGGCGTCAGAGATGTACAATGAGCCCCCATTTTTTAACGTCCGTCGACGAAGCGGGTCGACGCGTCTCGTCACGCGTTCCAGCGAGCGACAGCTGCTGCGGGTTGCTTTCCAACCCTGGCCCATACAAATCGGGAAACGTACCGGACCCCTTATGAAATAAAAACCGTACCTTAAGGGAGAGCAGTGGCGGATCTAACCCCTCGGGTGCCCGAGGCTGATTCACTCGTGCAAATAACAATTTTCAAGAGATCTTTACTGTAACTTTACGTATCGCGCGCGTGTGTCTCGCACTTGCTCGTTTCCAAATGATCGGAACGATCGTTGCAACATCAACGTAACTCTCCCGCGTGATTTTGTTGTTTAATTTAATCGTTTATTACTTATCTAGCTTGAAATTCACATTATTCATACTTGATTGTGATTCAAGAAAAATCTTTATCCACCGTGACGAATCGAAATTTGAAGGTCTCGAAACTTGGCTATGTTGTGCCGACAATAAAACGTAGGTGTCATTTAGCGAAAATTGGTAAAAACGGTAATTAATCTTTGCAATCGCGAATGATTAACCACGTCTTAATTTTAAGTATCCAGAGATTCATAAGAGAAAAGTATATAATTGCTAACTGTAAAAACGTAAACAAATTATTTTATCATCTCATCATACGATAACGAACTAGTTGTTATCATTTTCAATTGATTGAGAATGATCAAAAATGATCGATCATTTCTCGAACACAATTGTTCTACATTCACCTTTTGTTACTGGCAATAGCATATCTCTGATTCGAAAAAATACCAAAATTTTCATCCCAATCCTTGCACACTGACAAATACACAATTCCGATAGTTGGCTGTTAAGTTTCCCGAACAAATATTTCTCGGGTCAACATGTTTATAGCGTCGAAATCAATCCGCCCCTGAGGGAGAGAAGGGTCGAGGATTTCTCTCGCATGGGAATACAGGGGGCCATAGATTCGCATACGTGCGTACGTTTCGAGATCAAACCACTTTTTTTCACGCTTGCTTGCGTTTTACACGTGTACAACAAGCGTATTCAGTGGTTAATCGAACGAAGATTCGTTCTCGAACGAGAGCACGCACGTAGAAAAATGGTTCGTTTTGTTCGGCAGTAATCACACGCGTGTTTAATCGTATGATTATGATTCTTTGCAGGATATGATCGCAGAGGAAAGCGATTCTTTCGTTGGCGAATGATCACAGAGTTGAAAGGACTCGTGTTTAATCGAAGGTTGGTTAACTCTTCTGCAGAGTATAATTATAAAAAAAACTACGTCCTCAGTTCTTTTCAATTGTGTGATTTATCTTTGTTGGGACGTGGATCAATCGTTTGTACGAGAAAAGAAATATTCGAGTGCAATCGCGTGGGAGACTTGAGAATATCAATAGAGCTTCGCGTGTTGAATACTATAATAGAACTATCGGAACGAATAATTCGTAATTTTTCACAGAGAGACTTTGTCGATTTACAATGGTGCATTTCTTCAAATTTTAACAACATTTCGTAAAATATTGCTTTATTACGTTGTAAATTCTTATCTATTCTTTGCCCTTCGATTCCTCTGAATACGAATTTATACTTTAGTTTCTCTAGTATTAATCTACGCAAATATAAAACTCCGATTTACAGTAAATTCATGCACAAATTTCTGACTAATAAAATATCTGAATCTACATGTTTCTTATTACTCCAACGAAGTAACGAATTAGGAGATTCGATAAAGCAAGATTTCCAATTTGTTACAGAACATGATCACGAAAAATGGCTTCCTTCGTTCGCTGAAGATAGACAAATTGCGGAGAAAGATAAATCTTTTCTGATTAATCCGATCCTTTCATTCAGCAATATAATCGCTCGTGTAATCATGTTCTAGAATATCTATGCATTTACATAAATCTTCATTAATTAATTGGACCGAGGTTAATTATATACGTACACATATACATAAATTTTCACTAGTCAATTGGGCCAAGGTTAATTCCTTATAGTGGAAAATTATAGAATCAATTCAAAACTAGGAAAACACATCACTCGTCGAACGATCGATCGATCAAAGATTCAATGATTCCAAGAAACGAAAGGTTCCGAAAGTGAATTGTTTTATACAGTGGCGACCATAAATTTACGAACATTAAATTTCCAATTTTTGTTGAGAGACTGGAAATTGTTATAATTTCATAACAGGAAATCACGCATCAATGAATCTTATTTCAAAGAGCGAAGCTTCTACAAATACACTTTCACAATTCTGCATTCGTTTCTCGGAAAAACGTTTTCACATCACGCAGTAGATAAAGATGCTGGTTTTTCCTCGAAAATGCTATATAAATTCAAAACACTGACGAATTTTTTTCATAGATAGATTTAAAGATCGAAGCTTCATCTTTACGATGGCTCGCTAAAATTTGCTACACGCAAATGTTTATTGAATACATATCCGAAAAAGATTTAGAATTTCTTCAATTTTTGTCATTTAACCTTATCATTCAAAATTCGATAGCTTGGCGAAGAAAAATCACACAGCAAATATTTCAAAGGGTTGTTGCGAAGAGGAGACTTCAGTCTCTGAGTTCGTGGTAGATTCAGTTATAAAAAGAATTTTTCAATGCTCCGAGTGATGAATGCTTCGAATTTTCGAGCAGGATCTTTGCTTTGCCATTTGTCGCATCTTCCGTGAAAAATGAATTCACGATTGTAGAAAGTATTGAAAGTAGAAGCTTCACGCTTTAAAATGGGCCCAGATTCATCATCTTGTTGCTACGAAGTTGTAACAGTTTCAATATAATCAATTTTTCGAAACGTTGGTAATTTATTTAGCAAATTTACCAAGTACTTCTTACAGCGTTCGCTTGGCTGATCATGACGGAAACGTGAGAATGGATCACTTCTAGATCCATGGATACCTTGCCTACACCGTGAACGACGCTGTTGCGTTCAGATATCGTGCACGTGCTGTAACCAGACTTCTCACGAGTCACAGGTGTAGCTTGATATTAAAAAAGCGAAGGTGCGGCCGAATTACGCAAACGGTAGATCTCGTGAAATTCTCGTCCAAGGACAAGGCGTTTCCGAACGGAATCGGCCCAATCGGTCACCTGTCTGCTCGGAATCAGGTCGATATCTAAACGCGATCAACGAAAACAACACCCGGGACCGATATGAAAATTGACTTGGCCTGGAAAATCGGTCGATGCAGCGAAACACTCGAGAACGATGAGTGAAGTCTAACTTTCGCGATTCTTAAATCGATCGAACCGATTCTTTCGTGAGAGTTCACTTCGTTCAACCCTTTCTAAGGTAATCGAAAGAAAATATAGGAAATATAGGAAATTCAGCTCCTTGAATTCCAATACGGTGAAAAGTTTGAGAAATTTTGGTTATGCATCTGTTGGAATATAGCCAGCTAAAATACATATTGTAGGTATGTTATATATTTAGTATTTCAACGAAGCATGTTTATCAGTTTTATTTTGTCAAGGGTATCAAATGTGAACAAAATTATAGGTACGAATGATAATAAAAATATTGATAAAACGTCGAATGTTCAGATCAAAATACATTTGACACGGTTAAAGGCTAAACGAAAAATTACCAACTGCACTCCAATTTCTTAAAATTTCACCAGATTGTAGAATCCAGGTGGAAACGTGACAATGAAAGCGAGTTTTCGAAATTTCCTTTCAACACTAAAAAAACATTAACAAGGTAAAAATGGTATTGAAAAAAATCGAAAACAAATTCTAACATAAATTAAAATCAGATAATTGATCGAAAGGGATTGCAAGTGAAACGTGTATCGCGTTAATAGGTTCTTAATAGGTTGAATAGAAGCGAAGAGTATACGAAAGAAAGGCGAAAGGTGTTCTGAGAATCGTCGCATAAATCACGCTGGAGAAAATGAAGGCGCGAGAAGACGCTGGAAACGTATACGTCATTTGGGAAGATTCTTTGTAAATTGAAGACGGACGAGAGGAAGAAGCACGATGCAAGAGGGAGAGACAGAAGCAGAGAGAACAACCCTCTCGTGAGTGGTTCGCGCGTCGTGTATCGAGAGTACTTCAAGTATGGTACGCGTCCTCGAACCAAAGGACCAAGCCTTTTTCATGGAACGTCTCGACCCTGGACCACGTGTCCCGTCAGCCTTCTTGATTTGGCATTGTGATGCAAATTCATCGAGGTTTCGTACTCCGCGAGAATTCTTGCGAGCCAACCTCGAGTGTCTTCCCCCGTTAAACTAACAGCGAGATGCACGTCTTTCCACCTGTCTTCCTTCGACCACACGCCTGTTAACGTTCTGCACTTCGTCGATAATCAATGTCAACGTGGTTCGAACGGTGCTTTTCATAATTATAAGACTTGCGAGCTGATCCTGCACGGCCAAGTAAAAGCTTGGTTTTCCAGGCTGTCGAAAAATCTGGAAAAATTTTGCAGCACTCTTTCGAGTCTCTCTGCTGTATTATGCAATCGGGGTTTCAATCAAGAAGTTTTGAAGTTTCTTACGTAGAAAACTTTGTTTCGAAGAAGTTTACTTATTTTCATAAGTATTCGCATCTTTCGGAGTCACAATTAAAGTTTGGTATTATTATTTTAATTACTTTATGTGTCGAAAGCACTGTATTTTGAATATATTTCATATAATTGAATTTATTTTAAAATTTCCTTCAAGTAAAAATCTGCAGTCTAGTTACCATGTTTGGAAATCCATATTTAGAATGTTGAAGAATAAAAAAATTAGTTAGTAAGGTGGCCACTGAAAAACTAAAGGGTTTAGAAAGAGCTTATATTTGCGAGCAGGAAAATGGTGGTTATTTTTCACACATCCATTTATTTCCAAATAAAACAATAAAAAATTTAAAAAAACACGTGTAAAAGTTATTTTTGTTTAATATCATTCAGTGGCCACTCTATAGAAGTCTGCACGCTCACTTTCGAAATTTGGAAGCTTTCTCTAGAATTTACAAGTCTCTCAAATCACGAATGACCCAAATTATCTACGAGGGCTAGGTATATTACACAAATTAAGAAAGAATCGTGTCTCATCGTGTTGCAAATAATGAAACAACTATCCTGAATACGTTCAGAAAGATCTGATACTTGTCAAAGTCTCCATTTTATCGTACGATCCGAAGTTTTCGAGCGAGCCGAAATCTTCTCCACGGAGAACGAAACATTAAAAACGAAACGATCCAGATCGTCCACGAGGCAACTGGTAAATTACAAATGGTAAATGAAAAAAGGAACGGCGCGCTATCACGCTCGGAGGAGTGGAGGAACATTTTTTTTCTTTTTTTTTTTTTTTTTTTTTCCAAAGGGAGTTCATCGACCCAGCTGGTCGGAGTTCAGCGAATCCTCGATCCGGCGGCGTTCGACTCCCGCTGCTCGTTTTTGTAGCGGACAGAATACAAGCGTCCACCGGGGCTAAAGGTAATACACACACGCGCGTGTGTACGAGCGCCACGGCTTAATATTTGAATAACGCGCGTAGGTTTGACCCGGCCGAATCAAACGACATATCGGCCCGGCCATAATCAGGCGACATTGTGCGTCGTAGATTATGGGGTGGAGAGAGAGCACGGCGACTCGCCGAGCCAGCCGCACGAATGTATAAGTAATGGAGTTACGAGAGAGAGAAAGAGAGAGAGAGAGAGGATCCTGTCGTCCTCCCAAGGCGTGCTCTCGGAATTCACTTTATTGGCCTGGTCGCGCGATCTTCGCACCTGTCGGCTAAATCTCCCACGAAACTGGGGAAACTCTACAGCCAACATCGGGCCTGGTGATATTTTCGGAGACTGTTTCTGCGGTAATGATTAACTCGTTAACTCTGTAACGACCGAGTAATTTTTGTTATGTATGTGTATAGTATATATATACGTAGTAATATCGTACATGTTATTATTGTACATGATATAAACAATCTTATAGAACGATCAGTGAACTGTAATAATGCAAAAAGGAAGTGAAAGTGTTAAAATCTGGCGTGTTAATTGAATTTCAAGATCTACGTAGGATCTACGTATGTATTTATGACGAAGATAATGCACGAAAGCCAGCATTTGTGAGTATCAAAGTAACCGAGATAAGAAGATGTGTGAAATTGTAATACCTCGAAAGCAAAAGCATGTGACACGCGCTATTTTTCCGTAGAACCAGAGGAATGTGTAGATGAGTAAATGGATATAACGAATACTTATAATACAAGTTTATAATTTTCACGATAAATACTTGTATTACTACTAAGGAGTAATGTTGCGTTCGTTCGTATTTTTTTTTCCTTGCTATCAATTTATGTTTGACCACGCTCTATCTTTTAATATTGAGATCATGAAAATTCCAAGGATTTGCTTCTTAATTTGTGTCTTCAAGAAACCCGGATTCTAGGATTTTATAAAATTAAAAAAAATATATATTTGTAATATTACGATGAATTGTCATCTGGTCCTTAATGAGTTTCAACTCGTTAATTGTGTACGATACACATCGTGCGACAAAAAATACCGTTTGTCATTTTTAAACGACAAGTATATTCGTAATCGAGAATTTCGCATTCGAGAATATTTCAGGATTTCAACCGAATAAATAAAAGACAGAGGAACCCACTTGAAAAGGACTGCAACGAGCAAGCAGTGGTATAATTACAAGCTTGTAATAGCAGCCTCCCCCCCTCTCCTCCCCCAAAAAAAAGATTAGAAGAAAGGAAAGTGATTTTCTTCGGCTGAAAGTATCGAGCCTGGAAATAGAAATTCACGTGGAAGCTGAGGTATAACGGTGCACGCCGAAGTGCGCTTAAATCATGCCTCTCATATTCTAGACTGGGCGTTTCAAGTGCGTGCGTGTTTATCTGACGTGTATCAAAGCGAGCGAGAGATCAGGCTCGCGAGAGCACAAAAGCGCATATTTCATACAAATCAGTTTACGAGCCTATAGATTTAGCGAGACGAGAGCGGAGAACGAGAAAGAAAGGCGAGCTTGGAGAAAGCTCCAGTGCATACAATTCTTCTATTATGAGTAGGATCATAAAAAAGCGTACGATACACGGTGAACTAATCTAATACAACGCGGTGACTCTCGATAGCATTTGGAATTTCACCAGTAGCGAAATGAAACACGAGTATCGTAATAATTGAAAGTTGCGAAAAATCTGAAAGTATATTTATTAATCAATTTATTTGTTACGTGTCACTTTTGCATATCTCTCTGTAAATTTTTCTTAATTTCAAATTTCGTATAAATAAATCTACACTGTACGTGTTACTTATTAAAAGATCACTATACTGTTTGAATTATAATTTAGACTATTCAAATGTTATACTTGAACGATCTCTGCGAAGTCTCTAGAATCTAACTTTTCATACATTCTTAAATTTTAGTTTCGAATCTTATGATTAGACTTTCCGCATCTACAAGATTCATTTGAAAATGACGTAATACACAAAACTCTATGAAATATCCAAATTTGTACTTCTAGTCATAATATTTAGCGGATGGGATGAATCTTTCTTTCAATTCTCAACCATTAATTATGTTAGAAGATAATTTAACTCGAATGTTAACTTTTGTAAAATTGTATTTTTCGCGTCATTCGCGAGATATCTCGATTTCGCAAGAGAACACCCTGTAGAAGTGCGTCGATATCGAAATTCACTCGCAACGCTCGACGTTACAATTTCTGATCTGCAGTCGGCGAAGACGAAAAAGAAGAGGCACCATGATCTCCTATTCACTTACACGGATCTATGGTGTGCACACGCCCGGTGTCATGTGTATACAAGCGCCAACAATGGCGACGTGTACACGGATGCTGACCGAGAGAGCATGTCCAGAGATAAATCTTGCTCTCGGTGATATTGCCCCGAGGACTACCCGCGGTGGATCGTTCGCGCGATCGATGGATCATCGATCGCTACTCCGAGTCAGCGGGTGGGTACAGCCTGCTGCTATGCGACTCGCTCGTGCAACACGTTTCTGCACGCGTACGTTTCCACTTGTATATCTGTGTATCTTGCCGTGCTACTCGTGTATATACAGCGTGTCGCGAAACGCGAGTTTCGTCTCGCAGAACAAGAGAAAATCAATCGATTCCGCTTTTTCAGAAATCTTCCATCTTTATCTAAGCGATTAATTTTTTCTTTTTTTTTTCAATTTTCTCTAGCTAAGCGATAAATTTCTCGATGAAGAGAATACACAACATAGTCAGAAACTTTTGACGCGAGTAATTATAAATTCTAGGATAAATAGTCAAAACGTTATCAAGTATCTTTAGTATTTAGTTTACGGAGTTGTAGCACCGATTTCACTGTACAATGAAATACTAAGAGAACTTGATCAACACATTTCTCATAGCTTCGTTTTAACAAGAGGTACGAACTATTATATTTATTTTAATAATTTATTTTAATTGTTTTATTAAGATTTTAATATTCAGTTTATTTCATGCAATTCTTAAATTCCGTCATTTAATCCATTGAATTTTGAAAGTTTTCTTATTCCAAAATGTTCTGAATTTCATTTTGCTCTTGAGTTTTTTTCTTTTTGTTGGATTTAAATACTAATTAGTTTCAAACGTTTCCAAGAGGTTTGATAAGACTTTGGACTCTACATGACTAAAGTTGAACACCTTCGTTCCTTTTTCCACTCTCAACTGTTGTAAAATATGCGGGATGCATGACTCAACGTAATACGTATAAACATGCTGTTGATCGTAAATTTTTCCTTCTTTTTTTTCCCCTCAAGAACGACGAACCAGAACTTATTCATTTTCTTTTGATATGGCACTTTACGTTGGTATCGATAATAAATCAACTAATAAATCTTACCTTTCTGAATCATCGAACTTTCTTTATCTTTCTGATATCTAGAATCAGTCTTATAAATATTCTCCACACAAAATTATTCGTACGCTCGACGAAAATTAACTTCGCAGACAACTTATTTTTAAAACACAAGATTTATTATAACAACTAAACGGGAAAATTTCAATCTGCAAGATCGTGAAACAAATTTTCCACTAACTGCATGAATGTGAAAGAAACATCTTTGAAAAAAGACAAACTCGAGACTGTCAAAGTAAAAAGTTTCAAGCATTAAAACATGGCCAACAGAATTGATCTTCTTTCACAGAAATGATAACTATCGACAATTTTTCATCGAGTACATGAACAATTTTCTCAGTATTTTGTTACTCCCTGTACACGAGTGTACTCGCGAATTACGATAAGCGACAATAGTTGTTCGATTGTTATCGAAATATTTTTTCGAAAGGAGTAAAGAAACGTTTCTCCGAGAGGAGAAATCGAAATCCATTGGTTGCTTTCGCCGGTCACGTAAGAAGATCACAAGCGATGAGTGTTGGTTGAGAATTTTGATCGGCAGATCGCTTGCTTGACATTCCGAAAACTCCGCGCGTTTTTCCGTAGTTCTGCGTCGAAAACTACGTTGAAAACGGACCGTGCTTTACTTAAAGACAGAAATCTGGCAATTGATAAAAGTTGAAAGGAAGAGTTTTTATAGAGTGTTCGTGAGAATACGAGTGAAACCTTGAAATTCTATATACGAAATACATGTGTATAATAAAACATAATTTACAACGATATTGAGCAAATCTTTCGAAATCCTTTCCCATCCCATGCTTAAAAAAAAAAA
>CAJDYZ010011856.1:0-11162 GCA_903986555.1 Heterotrigona itama
TTAAATTAATAAAATTTTATTACTAACATATATATCATTAAGTCACTCATATCATTTTTATTAACAATTTACAGCAATAAATGATTTCGGCCGCCGAAAAAGCAAATCGTCTTAACAAGTAGCATCGTACTATAAAAAAAGAAAATATGCGTATGATATCGTTTAAAAAGAAAAATTTGACATAGAAATTTCGAAACGGATGAATTTTGCAAGAAATAATTTACAACACATATGCGCTTCTTTATCGTAAACAATATTTGTAGAAATATTTTGTTGACAAGTTGAAACTTTCATAAAATCGAGTTTACGGGATAAAGATAATTCATTCAAGTTGTGAAGTTACAAATTTGTAAAGTAAAAAACGTCATATCCAATTATATTTTTAATAAAAATATCATATATCAATCCATTTTTCGCAATACTTGTTTCAAATAGGTGTTAATATTCAAATATATATTAAATGTTTCATCCCAATTTTCATTATCTCTGTGTTAAATCGTTATAGTCCTTCATTGATGAGTTACTACCACGTACAATTCAATGAATAATCCTCGAAACAAATCTGACAACATTGTTCAAATTTTTTGATTCTAATTCTCACCACTAGTAGTGCTGCGGTGCACAACTTGCCTAAATCGGTACGACAAGATGTGACACAAAATGGGCAAAAATTTAGTGATGACCTCAAAATCATAGTCGAAAAAATACATTCGAACAATACAAATACAAATACAATGTTTGTACATTTACCTCGTCTGTGCTTGAGGTTTCCATGTCGGTAATGATTTCCGTCGATATTCAAATGTGACAGAGGGAGCTGCAAACACTGCTATGTTTATCTCCAAATGGTGGTACATTCGTCTCATAACGTTGTCAATCTGTTGTCAATCGGAGTAGGAGCCATCTTGACCGCACTGCCAAGAGTATTTCGCCTTTCACAACCCAGACTCGCAACGCCAATATGCATTGATGATCCCCTCGCCATTCTATTGGGAGGAAACACTCTTTAGTATAAAATTATTCATAGTTGCTCCTGTTTAAGCTGGAAATTTTCTAAAAGTATTCCGAATATTGTATAACTAAAATGGCCCTACAGAATATTGCATCATTTCCAAAATGCGTCAGGCAGACGTCTAAGACATGAGAAGTGATTTACTAACACTTGCCTTATCTTTTGACCACTTTTTTGATTCTTGGTTACCATATTTTTATGCTTCTTTTTATGCTTCCTATTCAACTAGAAGAAAAGCTCACATTCAATTGTCCGTTCATATATATAACTGCTTCTATTGTAGATTATTTAATGTTTGGCCGATAATTCGTTTCAAATAGATCTAGATGTTAGAGCAAGTCTTGATCACCATCGAGATATATATCATTAGGGTGATTTTGACAGGCCAGGCTTTTTAAAAAACCTACAAATAATATCGGGCAATGCTTTAATAAATTTTCCGCTTATGATTTATTTTTTATATTTTATATTTTACTATATTCTTGTTTCTTTACCAGTATAATTGTGGATGACTCTGGTACATATCATAGATCTATTATAACTAAATTTATCTCTAAATACGACTTATTATAAAAGTAGACACTCAACCTATTATAAAAGTGTGGTGCTTCAAGCGGTCTGAGTGCGGTTCGCGTGCTTGTTTTGAGGCGGACAACGACCATGCATGAAATATAGTAAGTGTGAAGAATGATACAAACCCGATAGATAATTGGAGATCGCGAGAAGTGAACAGTATAATAAATGAATAATAAATAATAATACTGTGACGTATTACTAGCTCTAGCTCATAGTGAGGTAGCGATTAACTACAATAGTTATAATAACTATAGCCCGAATTGTGTGACAACGCACTGACGTGATACTCACAGTGGTTATGTTTTCGTACGCAGTGATACGCACTGTTGAATATAGTAACGCACTGAATTGAATTTGATGTTACACTGTCTTCCTTCCTGACGACGGACCTGTTTTACAGAAAAGTGATAGCGAATGCGAACCAATCAGTTTGAATCGTGAGCCATTTCTTTGCGCTGACATAATTTCTCTAACGATGAAATTATTAAGCATTGATACTATCGCGTCACAATAGTATCGCGATCGAGCGTAGTAGAAGTTAGGACTCCTTGCCAGCATAAAAAACGGATGAGTCGTTATCCTTATCTAAAAATAGAATAATAATTGCCGCTTTCAGGGGTCTATGCCATCTTTCTATCATTCCGCTGTAGTGCGAATATTCCTCCATCCAATCAGTTTGATTAGAGCATTAAATTGCTCTGATTCAAATTGCGGTCCGTAATTATGGTGGGTAGAGCTCCGAATCTCGCGATCCAAGTGGCATAAAATCTTTTTTTTTTCTTTATTTACGTGTAAGGATATCTTCATAGACACCATGCTCCTTTTGGGGGAAGAGCAAGGTAATGCCGAATCCGTACCGGTTAACATTTTATACGGTGATCCACTTCGGCGCATTAAGAGAGGAGACTGGAAACTTTTACCCAGCCGAATACAACCGGTCTCTCCTCGCGCGAGTATACACCCGTCCCAGGCAAATATGGAAATGTCTTCCTCCACAGTTGCCTTTGGCTTTGACGCAGGGTGTGACAACACTATCCTGTGTCCCCAACCCTTGCTACCATGCATTACGTTCAGGTCCCTAATCCTGCCTGCTGGTAGCCCAAGGTTTGCGGCAAGTCGGCATCCCTTATTAGCGTCAGGTGCGACGCTGACGATTCCTGGACCGCTTCCTACCGCCAGCGCCTGTCCTTTCCCTCTCTCGCTCCGCCTCCTCGCAGAAGAGTGACGCAGCTTCCCGCTGCAGGGTCCGAAATACCGCTGGCGGCGACAGGTCATCCTCTATTTCAGTAACCAGGACACGGCGCAAGGTTTCCCACGCCGGGCATTGGTTTCCAGCGTGTATTGCGTCATGTCCCGGTCTTCCTCGCAGTGGTGGCAAACCGTAGTGGGTTTCTTCCGAATCGGAAGTAGCTATGCTCGGAGAGTATTTGCATCAGCCTAAATATGAGGAGCACACATTTCTTGTTAAATCAGTCCCTCCACATCGGGAGAACTGTCTCAATCACGCGCCGTCCTGTCATACCATCTGTCTCCAAGAAGGCATGCTACCTTGCAAGTTTGCTTTCGCTGCAGCATTACCTCCGTGACGGAAACCCCCACAACGCGCCCGCCACCTTCCAGATCGTCAGTACCGACGTAAACATCCCAGAACCTAAGAGTCTGGTGTTCGAGCGAAGGGAAATTTGCAGGGATCCCTGCAGCCTCTCCGGAGATGGTGCGATAGCCCATCACTATCCTGATGGCAGTCGTACTTTTCTGACTAGCAAAAGGCTGCAATGGGACGCCATCAGGTCCTTTGTCCATATGGCAGCACCATATAAAACTCCCGTATATAGACGTCGTGCCTGCCTTTCGATTCTTGACAACAGACTCCCAATGTCTGCTGACATTGGTGAATATCAATTCACCCAATGGCATTGGGTGAATCGCCGTCGCCTCGACCCAAGGGACCACACGGTCGAAGTGCTCCGTGAGCGACCAATGGTAGTCCATGGTGAGACCCAAATACTTCATGTGGGTCTTAACCGGGGCCTCCCAACCCTAATTACTGTCCAGTATGAGGGTCTTCTCACCGAGCCGTATGGCAGATTCACATGGCTTCGGTTTTTTGGAAAGATATCTCGAGCCTCAGCCCTCTGGTTTCTTCCATCACAGTGGTCATCACTAACTCCGCAAGGCGGACCGCCATTTCCCATCCATTCCCCCAGGCGAACACCAGCGTGTTGTCCGCATAACACGTCGCGCTGCGTCCAAGGGCAGTGGGACGCGCAGCACTGCATTGTATGTGAGGTTCCACAAAGTAAGACAGCTCTGTGGAACCGCCTTCCTCATTACTATCCCATTTTGGCCGAGAAATACAATTGTTTTATCTTTAAGGTACGCAACTATGTCTCCTCTTAAGTACAAGACCTGGTGTAACACTAACGCTCTATCTCAAGAGAAGGTATTAAAGGCGTTGGCGATATCCAAGGATACCGCCAAAGCCAACCTACCTTTTCGTGCAGCTTGAGAGCGACCGCGCGTTAATCGTGGGTGCCCCCTACGGTAGTTGTATTGCCCTCGTTGAGTCCCGGCAATTCTCGGTCCAGGTGAGCTACGAGGCGGGCAGATATGATCCTTTTAAATAGCTTGCCCGCCTCGTCCAAAAGGCACAATGTCCTATTTCTCGAGGACGGCCCTCTTTCGGCAGAATGACCATCCTCCTGATCTTCCAGTCTCATGGGAATTCGCTTCAGACCAGGCACCTACTATAGAAGAGTCTTAGCCGGGAGGTAAACTCCCCATACACTCCTCATACACTCCCCATACACTCCGTTTCAAACCTTTGTCAGAATCCCATTTGGGCCCGGAGCTTTACGTTCCTCTATTTTCCTGACCGCTCTAGTTCCTCGATGGACACCTCCAGCTCTGTGGTCCAACTCGCAATGCCTGGCTAACAGAGCATAGGCAATCTGGCCTCTTTCCCCACAGGCAGCAATGCAGGAGAATGGGTTCATCGTTACCGTAATCGTAACCGTCCACGGACGGAGTTTTTCCAACATGATCCGGTATGGACGTCTACCACGGGTCCGACTTAAAGTGCAGCAAGGAGCTGCTCACAAGCCTGGAATTTGGCTTCCTTAATGGAACGCTGTAGGCATTCCTGCGAATAAAATACACGCGCCGTAAAGTGTTTCAGGTGTAGTGATCAACAAACGAAAACCCTCAGTGGCTGCATTTTCTGTGCGCGAGAGGGAGTGCAGAAACGGTGAAGTGTTGTCGCGCATGCGCAGATCATCACCGGAGAGGTGCGCGCGCAACGACTTGGAACGAGATCGTCTGGCAGAGTATATTTCCCGGTTCTTGTGTGGAAAAAATACACGCGTATTGTAGGTGCTTTTTGATAAAACTGGTGCTGAATTAAAAAAAAAAAAAACAATCTCCAAAGCATTTTGCAACGCCAAATAGTTATACGGCTGGTTACTTTTGACCTTAGCGCCTCCACGCAGGCTACTCGAAGAATCACGGTTTTCCTCCGCGACATTCAAAGACTGGAACAATGGCAAAAAGACTGAACGAAAATCCGATGCTGCCCATCAGGGAAAACAATTCAGATCCAGACGTCCCAGATTCAAAGATGGATTAAGAGAGGAAATAAGAGAAGCCACCCGAGAGCTCCTTCCCAGAGAAGGCAAGCAGTGTCATGCAAACTGCTAGGAAGCCTTTGGTGTCGAACCGCAGGATGAAAAAGCTGGAGTCGGAGAAGAAGGAAGATTATTTCCTGAGTATAAGTACAGCCCGGGAACGAGTCTGCCTTAGAGCAGGAAGTGCTAAAACTAAGGGCAACTAACCATAATCAGGAGCTAGAGGAGAAGCTGATAAAATTGGAGAATTCCTTACCAAGGACGCAAGAGGCACAAAAGACGTTCGCTGCCAAAGAGTGTGTCATTCAACAGACGCGGATTTGCTCGCGTCCGCCGAAGCCGAGTGGCCGAATGACCTCCACGAGGACTACCCCACACTGGGCCTTCAACCAGGGCGCTACCTCTCCGCTGGAGGAATTAATCAAAACCCTGGCGGAAGACATTGCCGCTCTTAGACGAGAAGAACGGAATGAAGCCCCCGCCCCAACAACAGCGCATTACTCGCCTGTCAACACCGAGGGGCTGCAGTCGGCCCTGCCCTCTAGATGGAGAGCAGACAACTCGGTCACTGGTGGAAAACAAGTAGGCTGCACAACAGCGAAGAAGACCAATCCGGCGGCGGCAGGCGAAAGCATAAAAGCTCAAAGCTAGCTAATCCGAAAGAACTCCAGATGCATCGTCTGCTGCGTGGACAACCGTGCTCGGTAGAAAAGCGAAGAAAATTGTGGAAACGCAGACGAGCGCGGTCCAAACCCAGCAGCAACAGCGGCGGGGAACAAGGTGAAAAAGAGGACACGTCTAACCCAGGGCCCCGAGAAGAGCAGTAACTTTTCCACCAGGAAAATTCCACCAGAAAGCTGTAAGACATAAGCCCAAGTTATGTGCACTGCGAGAAATGGCATTAAATTGTCCGACGCCGAAATTTCTGAAGTCTGCGTCCATCGAGCGATCACCATGGGAGATAATCTTAGAAATTCCGGGCGAGAACAGTTCAACCAGACAGGCGGACAATCTGGCCGGTTGTCTTTCGTCTAGCGAGCTATTCTCCTACAACCCGGAGGTTAGGATGGCCCGGCCCACTAAAATAGCGGAAGTCCACATCAGCGGGTTAGATAATTCGATCACCCCGGCCTAAGTGGCGCCGGCGGTGACCACAGCGGGCGCATGCGAGATGACTGACATATAACCGGAGAAATCCGCCGCCGTACACCTATTAATATGGACTCTATTTGGCTCCAATGCCCTGTGGCAAAGATTACCGTGATGGATACGGTCCCCTCCGTGGCTTCGATATCGGCACGCGTGGAAGCACTAGTCGCCCGATCCCTGCAGTGCTAACGCTGCGTGGAGATTGGACACAGCTTGACGCTGTTTCTCAAATGTGGACCGCAGTAGGCGCTGCTATACTTACGGGGTGTGAGATCGTCGCTCGAGAAATTACACAAATGCTCTCTCTGCGCGGACCTGGGCAGGCTGGGCAGTAAGGCATGTTACCGGCCTACGAAAAAGAAAAGCGCGGCCACTAGCAAACCAAGGCCCAGGGACGTTTCTCTCACCTGCTGGGACGGCGAACCATCCAACCAACCTTGTCGAAAGAAGGAGGACGACAGCCGAACAATCCGCTGCCGAGAAGGAATGTGGCCATGAAGAGGCCATGGACAGCGGAATGCGGGCCGCATTATTCAGACGAAATTAAATCATTCAGGCAGAGCGCAGGATCTCTTAGCACAAATAATGACCGAATAGAGCATCAAACTAGCAGTAGTGGCAGAGCCATACAGAATCCCGGGTGGCCTCAACTGTGCAGGTGACGTCCTGGGCTCAGTGGCCTTAGCACGAGGAAGAATAGACGCGTCCCCTGTTCTGCGGGCCCTTGAACAGGACCGGGTTTTGTCACAGTGAAATAGGGAGGACTACCGTAATCGGAGTATACGTCTCTCCTTCCGAGCCTATCCCTCGTAGAGTTTGAGGGTTTTCTAGATGACCTAAGAAGCAACGTTGCGCAACTTCTCCCAAGACCTATATTTGCATTGGGAGATGTTATTGCCAAGACCACCCTGTGGGATTCACTGAAAACAAAGCCAAAGGGAAAGCTGTGACCGAATGGGCAGCAGGGCTCGATTTCAGGTTCATGAACAGCGAAAATACGAGCACCTGGTCGCTCGCGGTGGGGCGAGTCTGGGAATGGAAAGTAGCTAACGAGAAAGAGACGACTTTTACATTCTAATTCGCTTCTAGCACGCGAAGCAGACAAAAAGGGAAAATTCTCGCCAACGAGCTAGCTAGCAGGAAAGTCAAGAGAAGCGGAGTCAGCCTTCTTCGCGATGGGTAGTAAAATAAATAGATGCAGGCACACATTGCAGTGTGGCCAAAACATAGCCTCGAGTCAGACATCTGTAGCATTGCGATGCCTCGCGTCAAAATCAAACTTCTTATTGGTGGAGCTCTACGTATTGGTAGTCCTCCGAAATCGAAGCGAAGCACGCCACATGTCAACGAGCACGCCGAAAAATCCAAAGGAGCAGAAGGAGTAGAAGGCGAAACTCGGATGAAGAGGAATGCCATATACGATACCGAAAGTATAGGAAGGCCGCCATCGTTCTACAACAAAGGCGATCAGCTAGACGAAAATATGTACCTGGGACGAGCTCTTCGGCACCCTCGCCTTGACTCATGGGGACGTCCCTACCTCGGATTGGTTCTGGGCAAATTTCAACCCAAAACATCACCGATTATGTTGCTTCCCACACTGTTTCCTGGAACAAATGAAGATAGTAGCCTAAGAAATATCTGCCCCAACGGCTATTCCCCCACCGATCGGGGCTGAAGAACTAGCGGTGGCGTCAGGAAAATGAAGGGAAGGAATACCGTCCCAGGTTCGGACGGAATCCCTGGACGAGCGCTAGTGCTAAGTGTACTTAGAAAGAGACTAATGCAAATACAATAAGTGATTTGCTATGTAGATGACACACTTTTTGTCGCCGGGAGAAGACAATGGACCCGTACTCTCAGGTTAATGGAAGCAGGAGTTGTGGCGATCCTGACAGAATTCCGGAGACTAGAGTTGGAAGTAGCCGCGCAAAAGAGGAAGGCCATATGATTCCACAGTTTCCCTCGGACGCGGCGTCCACGGCATACGTGGATATCGATAAAAGGTGAGCGCATCCTTGTCCGGGACTTGAAATAATTGGGGGTCACCTGAACTTTGAGGCACAGTCCAAACGCCTGGCATCAAGGATAGAGATAACAGCTGACCATAAGGGCAATACGTGCCTATTGCACAGGTTCATACGAAGTGCTCGGAGGAATAACTTTCTACGTGCTGGCCGAGACAGAGGCAGAACTCTACTGGGTAAAAATACGCCACAAGCGGTAAGGAGTGGTAACTACTAAGATGGAGACCGCGCAAAAAAGAAGTCAAACGTAGCGATGGGAAACGCGGAAGTGGGACCGCCACTTCTCATTGGGACCATGTGTAGCGGAATGGAGCCTATTCACTAGATGACTGTTGGCAAATTCTTTGTTGAATTAGAAGTTGAAATTCCTCGCGTGCCGCTCTGTATTTTTCTGGTGCCAGTCTGCGAGTTCGTTTTGCACATGGTCTGCTTTTGGTGATTATGTGGTGGCGTACTTTGTGTTTTGGTTTGTTGTGTCTCTGTGTCGGTCTAGTAACATCGATGTATCGTTTTAATAAAGAAGTGTATTTTTCGCCGTTTTCGTTACCTACTGTAGTGACTGTTGGTTGGGTCGTGCATCTGTCCGAATCTCTGTATTTTGGTGTAGTTGTTCCTATTATCCGTTTGTTCCTCCGGTCTATCAGAAGACCGTGATGCTGCAGGAAGTCGGCACCAATAGTCAGTTGTACCTTTGTAACTATGAGCTTTGAGGTATATGGACGCCATAGTCCGAGGTCCAGAGTTAGCGTTCTGAAACCGAAAGTCGCGATGTGCGTACCGTTTGCAGCATAAACCTTGAAACCAGAAGGGACGACATTTTCTTTTACGAATTCAGCAATATAGATATGTCCCCGGTATCTATTAGGAAGTGTAATTTATTTTTGAAATCACCGATAATAAGATAACTAACTCTGCACGCCATCCAGTGTCAAAACTGTGGAACATGCGTCTAGTTTTCCAGATGCGCTGGTGCAGTCGTGTTACTTCCGGTGGCCGATGGTGGTCACGCATAGTGTTTCGCAGCGGTGTGCTTGTGTGCCGAATCGTCGGTTATACTAACAGACACCGGAGTTCCGTTGACCTTTGCTGGTGCAGTTGATAAACTGTTTTGCGCTGGGGAACGTCCGCTAAGGAATCCTAAGTGTCATCTCCAGTGAGTCATCTGCCTTCTCACCGAGTGTCTCCCACCTGCATGGCGGCTACCTGTCGGGTGAGCTCGACGATCTGTTGCGTCATGTAGCTGCCATGTTGCTTTCTTCTTGTCTCGTCATTTTGGTTTTCTCAGCAGAAGTCGCCACGTTGCCTCGGCTCACTTCCATAGAGACTTCTGAACTCTGTCACCTTATCGCCAGCTTCATTAGGTCTGTTCTCTCATTGGGGAGCTGAGATCGGCACAGTTTTTTCCGAATCCGGAGCTTCCCAATCAGGATTAAAAACCTCGATATAAGGCCTACTAATCTTAGGCGAGGTCTCTTTTTCAAGGTTGAGGACTTTATACTAGTTAAATGGTCCATATTTCACCTCCACGCGAAGAGCTCTGCAGACGGGACTACGGCCTTATGAAACAGATTACGCAAAATTGAGTGGTCGAGAGGAAGGGAGGAGAAAATCTGAACAACATATGGTGGACAAACAAAAGGAAAAACTTACTGGTGCAGGGTGTTTCGGATCTTCCAGGCCCGATACGGAGGGGATGGTTGAGCGGGTCCCCTCCGCATCGTCATCGAACAACCATGTGTGCGAGAATATGGCTGTGCTCAAGCCTGCGCTACCAACAGCACGACTGGCACAGCAAAAGAAAAGCCGGACAAAAGCCTGGCGATGACGATAAACGAGGAGGAGATAACTCAGACGATTCGTTCCCGCCACGAAAGTAGACAGCCAAAAGAAAAGGAAAAAAGAGGGGCCTTCTGGACATATCCGAGGATTCAGGCAACGCTGAGGTTACGAAAAAGAAATCCATGGCCCCAACTGCCAGGAAAAGAAACAGGGAGACGAAGAGAACGACGACTACTTCCTGAACCCCTGAATCCCTGACGGCGTTTCCTCCCCTGACGCCTCCTCCGTCCGAGGGATTTAAGCATCTCCCAACCGACGAAGAAAGAGTGGCAGAGTTAAGATACTGGCAGCGATCATTTTAGAAAGCGCGAAGACGGTCGAAAAAATGGCAGCCGTCTCCAGCAATCCAGAAAGTATGCATAAGAGTACTACCTCCACGGTCGGAAACTTGCGCAACAGTATCACGAAGCTGACGAAAAGGAACACGTCATCTAGAATGGGCGAGCTGGAGGAGAGACGAAACTGAAACGCCTCAAAAACGACAAAGGAATCTGCTACGAAGGAGCGAGCCGGCGTCGAGAAGACGCTAACTGTCACGAGGGAGCAGGAAAATATATGCGGAAGTGACGAGCACAGCTAAAAGCTGTGTCAAACTATCCAAGACCGAGATACCCGAAGTGCGCGGTCAGCTGGCAATCACGGGTGGAATAATCTTGGAGATCTCAGATGAGGACAACGGCGAAAGCGGAAAACCTTGCCTGCCGTTTGCGCAAACTGTTCTCCGAAAACCAAAAAGTCACGGTGATTTGGCCTATCAAAAAGATAAAAGTCCGAATCGACTGGATGACTCAATCACCCTGGCTGAGGTGGTGTCAGTTGTGGCTACGGCAGATGGATGCAACCGGCGTCAGGACAGAAGGGATCCGCTAGCGCCCATGAGCAACATGATTGAAATTCCCTGTTGCAGCAGCGAAGAAGATCCTCCTCGGGATGCGT
>CAJDYZ010011858.1:3419-15596 GCA_903986555.1 Heterotrigona itama
AATGGTTGGATAAATTGTCACTGGGATAACGGTTCCCACTCGGAGAGAAAATGACAATTATAGAAAGCTTCCCGTATACGCTACGACCAATAATCAATGCCGAAGGCAATTTAACTAAATGGCACGCTGTGTTTCTTTTTCACATGCGTTTATCCATCGATCGAGCGATTAGATGATTGAAATTCATGTTGAAACGAGTTCGAAATTGAAGGAAAAAAAATTATGATTTGATTTTGCGAGTCAAGCGCAATGTTTTATGTTTTCGCGCATGTGACAACGTCAAAGTGACGATTCAACGAAACATGTGTCACGAGGTGGAAGATCCGAGGTGGCACTCGCGTCTTGAAACACGAACAAGAACCTTGTGACATAACCGGCCACAGGCGGAATCACGGCCACATTTACGTAAATCACGCTCTTCCTTCCTCCGAAGGCTTCGTTAGCCGTGATTCATGAAAAATCATCTGCTCGTATCTATGTTGGTCAGGGCTAGTTGCAGTTCGTCGACTTTTTACGCACCTGGAGCATCGGACACGAGCTTCGTTTCGCATTCACTCGACGAAGCGAAGATACGACAGAGATTATTTATCCCTGTATACGGAACTTTTTACGACGCGCGGCTCTTTCCCTTCGTTCCAACATTCTTTAAAATTATTCTTCTTTTGTACCCAACGACGTTTGACGCAATTCGCGGAGAATGATCGGCAAGTCTGCGCCATCGCGCAGCGGTCGAACTATGAAATGCAGCGTGAAACACGCGGCAGAAGTAGGTTCGCACGTGCGCAAACACGATTTTCTGCGAGGATGTTATAAGTCACAATTTCCTTCTGATCCGTAACCACTTCCTCTATTGCGCGTTCCCTAGCTTCTATCTTCTTTGCCGCGCTGTTTATCGGTGCTTTTCTTATCCGCGTATCTACGCGCAGCTTCTCTCTCTCTCTCTCTCTTTCAGTCTTCCTTTCTACGCGGCTGACAAAGTACGCACAGATCGTTTGCGAAAGCCAATTTCTCACGGAAAGAATACGCAACAATATGGAGAATCGCGCGAGACTGAAGCGGTGGAGGTAAAATTCAGTTGTTTGTCAATGATTTTTTTCGTTGGAAGCTATCGAACCGAGAGCCGAGAATCTTGACGAGAGCGTGATTTCTCTTCAGTTGGGAACGATATAAATAGGTCAACAGGAAATTGAGTACAGCGCGCGGAGTGAGAAACCTCCGGGCGATTGCTTCGAACGGTTTAAAAATAAATTAAATCATGCTCTTCAAGGGTTCTGGAGAGTTCCTCGGAATTTTTGTCGTAGGTCAAAGTCTCCCAAAGTTCTAACGATCGAACAGCTGGAGAATTGTGTCGCAACAGAAATGTCGTTATATCGATTATCGTTACTTCCCATTAACGAAGTTACTTGGCAGAATTTGAATAATCGTGCGACTCGACAGCGAGGAACCGTGTCGGGCAAATTACTCTTCCAAAAGTGTGTCGACGCGTAGTTGAAGATTTATCGGGTCGTCGTACTTTCCTCCGAAAGTTAATGGTCGGCTGTGGAGGTCGTGTCCTTGGTTCGTCTCGCGGCTGTTACGCGAAATTCGACGCGTATGCCAATTTGCGGGAAAGTCTCGGCTTCGGGAGAAAGTCGGGAAAGTCGATCGAAGAAATTGCAAAAAAATCGAGAGGACCTGGGCCCCATCTGCGCGAGCTCCTCCGAGCAGCAGAGAAGCAAAGAGGGACGCGATTCGGTTTCGGAGGTCACGAGTTCTTGGCAACGACACGCCACTCTCGCGTCCAGAGTCGAACGTTTTGGCACACCGCTTTCCCTCCGCTCGATTCCGCACGAAGAATTCGTCGTTTAACTCGGCTCTGTCTCACCGGCTAATACACTGGCCAGGCCTCTTCTTCAGCCTCTTCTTCAATCTCTGTCACCGCGTCGTTAGAGAGATCAACCGTACGCGTACAATGTTGCATTCCTTTGACGGAACTCGATTTGTATTTCGGGACAGAGGTCTAATCTATCGCCATGATCGTCGTCCACAGTGTAACAACTGGTTCCAACGGGGCAAAGCGTCAAATCGACCGATCGTTGCGTACCTTTTTGAGCACCTGGACAACCAGTTTCGTCTCGACGAATCGATGGAACGCGTCGCGAGGTAGCTTCCTCGATACGAGTATGATCGTTATTCGTCAAAATTTTCGTGTCTGAACCACTTACAATTATGAAATTTAGACGAGATCGACGGAATATAATATAATGTAATATAATATAATATAGTGGAACATTTTTCTAGCGACGTGTATCCTTAAAAATGTGAGTTTGCATAAAAGTCTGCAGTCTGATTACAATCCTTTATACACTATACAATGCTGTATAATTTCGCACGCATCGTACCATATTTCTTGCATTGGTAACTTTGTAATGACATTGCATTTTCTGTAAAATACGTCCACTCTTAGATAATAAATATTCTTTAAAGTCCAGAAATATCTTTAATATATAAATATCGTTTGCGTTCGAGGAATCTTCAAATTTATTCCTATTAATTTCATTTTCATTCGTATCAATTTTAATTTTTCTTACCTATTGATCATTTCATTGAATCGTCTTTTTATGATGTTTATGGTTATTATATAATTCGATCATTGAAATTTTCCTTTTAATTTCTAATTTTATCTTCTTTCTTACTTTGTTCTCCTTTGGCTTTTAATTCTCATCGATAACTTGTCATCTTTCGGTGTTATTTTTTTTTTTTTTATTAACATATTTCTAAAGATCTCGGCCCTTAATTTGATTTTAGATGGAAAATTTAAACGAGTATAATTATTTGAAGGTAACGTAACGATATTATTAAAGGTTGTCGGGCCTCAGGGTTTGAAGCTAAGCACGTTCGAACGTCTGGATAAACGAATTGACAGAAACCTGAGGAGATAAGGGTGCGGAACATCAGTTAAGGCAGTACAAAGTACGCTTTAAACATGGCTCAGACCCCTATACGTGATATACAGTGTATAACAAAGGGTGTTTCAAGTAGCTGAAACGTGATTACGAAAGCATAATATTTGCTGTAATGTCAAATGTTAAGTAATTGTTTCGGATTACGAAGCAATTGTATAGGACAGATAATAAATATGTATTATATCGGTTGAAACGTGTTCGAGAACTAATTCTCTCAATGAGAAGTTTTCCATCGAATGCATATAAAACAGTTAATATTGTGATTCCGTTGTGAAACAAGGAATTGTTTGTAATTGACTGCTATCTTTCGCAAACGACCAACTTGTTGTTAACTCGTCAAGGACCAAGTAATTGTTTGCTATATAACATTGTAGATATTTCAGTTTCTTTAAGTTTTGTGAAATGATGATAGTAATAAAAAAAAAAAAAAAAATGTAAAGAGAATCCTTGGAATTAATTTTCATAATTACGATATTAAAACAGAATGTAATGTTCAGTAATGTAAATTAAATGAAAAAAAATTGCATATTAATGATTCAATGAATTAATCATAACTGCACCATGTCAATTCTATTTGCGTCTCGAAGATGATGCAGTTTTCTAGACGATGTATTTTCCACGGAATTGTATTCCCGGTATTTCATTTCGTCCTCGGGGGAAAGAGTCGACGTGACGGAATTACAATTAAAAAATACAAATGGCGACGCGTTCGCGTTCACCTGACAAACGCTTAATCGGTGATTTCTCTGAGGAATTGAAGCAGACGAAGCTTAAGAAAAAAGGGAAGTCGCAAAAGCGAAGAGAACGGAGAGAAAGAGAAAGAGAGAGAGAGAGAGAGAGAGTGTGAACGAAAAGATGCTCTGGAGCTATTTTTGCGTCTCGTTCTCAACTTCGATCCTTGTCTCGTCGCTCCTCTTGCCCGACAAATCTGAAAATTTCAACTAGACTGGAATCGCCGATGCGGAGGATAATCTCGATCATGGAAGCAAAACACACTCGGTAATTCAACATGTGGATTTAAGAACGATTGCTGAAGAATGTCGAAGAATCCGCAGGAATTTTATATGAATTGTGGAGCTCGATCGTCGTTGGATCGACTCACAATCAGAGATAAACCGATGGTTGTTTACGAACGTGTCGTTCGTTGAAAAGCAGTCGACAAATGGTCGCCCGATTGCAAAATCCGTTTTATTAGTCGGCGATTTTTGGTTTCAAGGTACGCTGTCGTCGTTCGCTATCTTGCTAATGACTTAGCAGAATCTCTCGTGCAATCGAAAACAGTCACGAGCGCCGGAATTCTCGAGGCGAATTTGTTTGTGAACGAACGAGCTGTTAAACGTGAAACAAGATTTAGAAGAACATTATTCGCATCATGTTTCCTTCACTACGAACCATTTTCCGAGACGAAACGAAACGATTGCTCTTTGTTATTTCGAGTTACGGTGAAGCCGCATTATGAAAGCCTCGGAATGAAATCGTCTTTATCTGCTTCCATTATCTCAACGACTCTGTGAATGCCTCAGAAGGTGTATTTTATTTTGTTGTTCTTATCGAGTCGCACGCTACGTAAGTACGCATAATCGCACGACCGTGAAAATTGTCTTTGCAAAAAAGTCGTACACGAACAAAGATCCTCAATTCCTTCGAACGATTCTTAAAACCACGATCTTTAGTAGAGATATTTTTCACTAAAGAATATGTTTGATCCCATTGATTTTGCGATTTTCCGTACGACTTAGTTCCCGTGATGCGTCGCACTGTATAAATTCAGGCGTTTGCACGCGGCCAGCCAGATGCAGAGATCGCGGTTTTCGCGTCTAGCCTCGACACTTTCCTTAACTTCTAATTCCGTCGACGCGAATAAAATGAAATTGGCCGGGAAACGTGCGCGCGCCATTCGCTCTCCTTCGCAAAACCAATTTGTATTTTACGTAACCTGCTAATTATACGGCCACCTTGGCTGGAATTTTCTACGGGTCGAACCTCCTCCTCGTCCCTGAGAAGCGTTCAATCAAACTTCGTCGATCTTGCTCGCCGCTGAATGATTCGCAGTAGGTACGTGCTTTTCCTTTGATCTCCGTCGATCGAGATCGACGAACGGAGAAACGCAGAGGCCGCGGGAACAAACGCGAGTTCTTCTTTCCCGCGTGAAACTTTTCTGAAACGGACGACAGACTTTTGATCGGGGAAAGGAAACCAGGACAGGGGGAATCTGAAGAGTATGGGATTTTTTTTTTTCCTTCATATGGCATTTATTATCGATGCAGGAATCACAGAGTTCTTGGAGGCGCATCGGCTTCGATGGAATGTAGTTATTGTCACGGTAATTCCTACGTTTATGGTCGCGGATACAGTTTCAGAATAACCGGGGAAAATGTAGTAAATTACCGGTAATGACACGCGTGATGACAGACCGCGGATGGATGTACCTCGCGGAAACCGAGCAGATATCGAAATAAGGTCGTTTCACTGCGAAACCTCTTTGGTCCGATCGTCTTTTCATGCACATTTGATTTCCCTTTGATTTCCTTTTGTTTCTTCAATGCAAGGCATTGACGTTCTTTCCCTTTGACCCGACAATGACCGATATTTCATTCGTCACTCTTTTCGATCGATTTCAAATATTGCGGCTGTGAAAGGAAATTGCAAGGCTTTTTTTTTTTTTATCTCTGTATCTTCAACGTAGATTCTACAATTTTCTGAAATCTTGAGAAATTGAATATATCTATAACGTTAGGTCGTCTCGCACATTGATTTTTTTCGTACACGTAAGAATTCCCATTTTATTTTTTGTAATTCACTATCTTTTTGCAATACTTCGATAGGTTTAGCAATTCCAATTGTTTTCATATTCAATTCTTAGGAGACTCACATTATCAACAATGTTATTGTTTAATCTCTAAGCGCATTTGTCACGTTCGTTCTCTGCAAAATTAAATTGCTTCATTTGCCGCAAGGGAATTACTTGCAACACAGGATCCAGTCTGTGCGTAAAATAATTACGTAGTTACGTTGTTCAAGTTTTTATGCACTGGATCGGACTCTTTGAAAAGATAGAAGCTTTGAAATTCCACGGAGGAAATCGCATGTTCTACGGTATAATTTGATTAAAATGTACTATGTGAAACGCTGATGCCTCGCGGAGAAAGTTCCGCGCAGCTGCAGTTTATGCACCACACGCTTTGACATCGACTGATGAGCCGCGAACGACTCTACTCTCCGGTACATTCGAAGTAGCACCTTTGACGCAAATTTGCAACGAGTCTCGTCGAATGTTACTCTCTTTACTGTCTTTGATAACTGTTTCTATTTATTCATACCCAAGTAGATTTCAAGCGTAGGAATATTTCAATTTTAAAAGGTTCAGGCATTTTTTATTTAAATGAAATTTTCCTCTGGGAGAGACGAGAGAAATTAAGAATTTTCTAAACATAGAAAGGATCATTCGTAGAGAAATAATGTAAGAAAAATTTTCTATAAATAAAGTCGAAATTAAAATAATTATTACGTTAAACGTTGCTAATATTAAAAAAAAAGAGACAGAAATAAAACGTTCAATTTATTCATTCACTAGTTTTTCTTATGGGCCCTTTTCTTCAGAAAGTTTAGGAGAAATCGATGATATCTTAAATTTTTTAGATTATTTTCACGTTATGTTCATGTCATGATATTGTGCGAATTAAGAATGAAAATTAAAAAAAAAGAATCCTTGTTATGGGTTTCAGAATTTCATGATTTAATTAGACATAATGTAGTTCTTCTACGATACAATAATAGATACACTCATTTATATTTAGCACGATAAATATTTCGTTAACAATAGTATGATTAACATCTCGTAAAAATTGAAATACATCGAACAGAGATTGAAGACTTTATTGGAAAAGTATGACCATCGAGGTACTTCAATTATCAAATCATCGTTACGATAGTAGATCGAACGAAATGTTAATGGGCAGTTCTATCGAAAGGAATGCGTGGGCGTCCGATCAATCTTGTTCCGTGATGCTTATCTATACCGACACATCAATCAACTCTCAGTAACATTAAATTGGTCTCAATTGCAGTGCCCAGCAACGGGAAAAAGAAGAACGTCGACCGCGTGAAATTGATTCAGGCTAGAGCAGAAAACTGTCTCGTAAAGAGCGTATCGTTCATACCGCGAACCAAGTTTAAAACACGGTTCGCTCGTCATAATTAACAACGCATGCGACGTTACGCTAATCGATCTTAATGACGTGCCTTACGGTATTAATAAGCCCCCCCCCCTCTCCCGTGATATAATTGCCGCATAATTCGCGCGCCAATTAAGCAAACTTCGACTCGGTGTATCAAAGTGATTCGCTAGTGTGACACCCGGGATCAAAGAGAGGCGTCGTTGAGTTGTTCATTCTAAATATGTCGTCAGTACGGCGTGACAAAACGGGATCACGCGTGATCGTTTTCTTACCTTCTTGGGAACTGTTTCTTCCTTTATACGTACGCTTCCGTTCACAAATCACCGGACGTTTAGTAAAATTGAGATGGAGTTAGGATTTACGTTAGAAATGACTTGAGCCGTACGTGTAATCTTAACTTCGTTGTTGTATTATCTAAATCCTTTACGAAATTTCGAAGTTTATTTTGTATCGTTGCCCCCCCCTCCCCGCGTGAATATAAAGTTTTATCTCGTTGATCTCTTGCCACACAATTGCATAGAATGTTAAAGTATTATTCTCTTTTTCGAAAGTTTTCTCTGATTTTCACTGTCATATTTTTAAAATTGGCACGGCGATAATCAGATAATTTTTAATTAATTTTTCACTTGATTTGAGACTTCAAGTTTCAAGCGTGCGAGAGAATTGTATGCTGTTATAATTGTTTTGTTTAAAACGAGCAAGTTTCCAATGACTTACGGATGACTTACAGAAACATATTTATTGCACATAATGATACGCATTATCTCAATAAAATAGCAAGGTAAATGAAAAGAACGTTTCCCTCGTTTAATATATAAAATCCCGTTACGGCGATCGCTCGCATAGAACGCGCAACACACGCTGTTGAGCTACAGGCGGTTGTTTTAAATATTAAGCTTAGGGAGAAAGAATTTGTCCACGACCTGGATAACTTAATTGGTTAAAGCCACTAGCCCGAAAGATCCGGCTTCGAGTCCCGGTCCGGCGCGGCGATCCCCTAAAACATATCAATTAGTTTCTCCGATTCATCAAATCGAATAAATCGGTAAATTTCATCGCTTCGCATACACACTGTATTTATTGTAGCATTTATATTCTATTTAATTAGAGGCAAATATATAACGTGATACGATAGAGTTACAAGATGAAAGCACTCGAAAATCTGTCGAGATGAGACTTTTCCTCTGTATGTTTTTATTTCACATCAATTTCGCTTCGAAACTTCTGTCGTAGAACTGAAAATATGACTTGTTGAGGGCCATCGGTACGTCGAACGTGCGGTCGATAGTACCTCTAACGGTCCACGGTTTTACGACTTACAGAGAAAAAAGATAATAGTTGGCCCATTCTGCAGCCGTAATCAAGCAATTTAAACATTTCCCAATTTTCCGAGGGAAGGAAAGGTTGCAAGTTATAAACCTGTCTTGCTCTGTGAACCGATCTGTCTTTCCAATATCGTTGCGCGTCCATTTGTACTTGTTTCAAAGTAAATCAAAATTCAATGTTTTTTATTTATTTGTTATTCTTATTGTTATATAATTTAGTTTTTATAATTTTCTGGAGTGTGATAACTTTTAAAACAATTTCCAAATTTTTGTGGAAAAAGCGTGACATACGAGTTCGGAACTACGGATAGGTAGTAAAACTTGGGTAAGAAAAATGAAAGTGCAAAGGTTCATAATACAATAGAGAACCTTTTATTTCTGTATATACCTGCAACTAGCAAATCTATAAAATTTCTGTGAAAAATTACGACTTTGTTTGTTTCGTCCACTCCGTAGTTTTGTTACGACTACGGAAATTTGAAACTATGAAAATGAACTGTAAAATCTGGTAGGAAGATGGCTCGTCGGCAAGCACATGTGTACGTGCAAATAGTTTTTCTCTCTAGCCACTGTATTATTTATACCTTTCAACCCACTTACGTAACGCGTTTCCGTTCTGAAAATAATAACGCACGTAGGACGGAACAACAGGTCGCCGCAGCGGCGAGTGATAATCCCTACTCTAAAAGTGCCGGTGTTTTTCATCGCGAGGCAACAGACACACGTGACGCGAAGGATCGATCGAAGAGAGAGATGGGACTGAAAGAGGAGAAGGCTGAGGGGGGATCGAGAGAGGTTCGAGAGGTCGAAAGTGTCGCGTGCTCGCACGAAAGACCTTCGTAAGGACGCGACAGGCGAACGATCTGTCGGAAGTAGAGCCTCTCTTTCACCGCTCGCGGTGGCCTTACGTGGCAGATAGAAACGGTCGACCTTGCCTGCTGCTCGTCGCGCGGCATTTCCTTCCTGTAACCGAGCGAAATAAGAATGCTCGGGACAGACGAGAAAGCCGGTCACGCCGCGTTGGCCATGGAGTACGAACACACTCTCTAACAAGCCTCTGTGTACACGGGGCTTCTCGTTGCCCGCTTATTTTCGTTCTACGGCCGATTCATTAGCCAACGAGATATACCGGCCGACCGCCAGGCGGCTGGCCAACGTCGTATCCGCGGCTGGCTCATTCCCGATTCACCAGAGGATTCAGAATCCTCTCTCTTTCCGTGGCCTGCCGCGAAAATCAGCGGAAGTTCACGCCGCCGCGGCTGCTTTAATTGTGAGCGCGGTATTTCGAAAGTGACGACACGCGGGGTTTCTTCGCAGCAGTTTCTTGTTGCCAGTTCCGCAAACTCGATCGCTGATTGCCTGCATGCGAGTGCGAGCATACGATTTCGATTAACAAAGTTGTGAATGAAACCGATGTATTCGATAATTGATCGAGACCATTATAATACCGGATTGCCAGTCATCGTTTTATATATTTCTATACTCGCCTTTTGCTGTCCTGGTCAAATCTGTACGAGTTTTAATTAAAAGCAGGGTGGAATCACACGCAGATCGATCGTAATAATCGGATCATGCTCGAGCAAGGATTACTTAATAGTAATAGTTTCGTAGCGTTCTTTCACCGGTTATCTTTCGACGATTATCGATCAAACGAAATTAAAATCATGCGAACGCTATGTGGCGAGAACGAGCACGATTCTGTGTGCAAGTATGTTGACGACTCTTACTTGATACGTTTAAATGCATCGAACGTGGAAAAAAGAAATCAAGAAATCTGTTGGTTCGTTGAATCTTCAGAGAGAGATCTTCGACAAACATCGGTAACCTCTTGAAATTTCCCACGATTTGCGTTGAATTTTCATCCCAGTAGATATTCGCTATTATTCGCTATATAATTCACGACTCCGCGAACAATCACAGTGATCGTTGTGATCTCGAGTTTGAATCGATCGACGGAAGATTTAATTTTTCATCGAGAAAACTTTTACTTACGAGCGTAAAAGCGAGACCGGAATTCTGTCGAAAAAAATGTTCAAACTGGCCTGGATACTTAACATATTGAAATTTATTCGTTCCACCGCGAGATAAGGCCATTTTCATTTAATTGGAAAGTAACATGTCTCCCTCGAGCCTAAATATCTCAGTTTATTATAATCTGGCTGTTGGACGCGTTTCAAACGCGACGAAAGTGCTAAGAAATTGTTTATTAGACTTATAATTTGTTCCATGGGTATTCAAATCTAGTAACAAGCACGACTGGTTTAGGCTTCGTCCGTAAAAATGGCAGAGTTGTCTTGGAAAACCGGTCGCGTATTTTACGGATCGATCGGTCGCTGGGGATTTTTAATCAGTCTTACTCCGAAGATTCTTGTGTATGTAAATACACGAGTATACATATAAACGAATCCGAGTCTGGATCTGTGTAATTTTTAATACAAAAATAGTCGAGCGTCTATTTCTGTTACTGGTGCTCACGATTATTTAAATATACGTGTCAAACGTGAAATTTGTCAGAAACGGAAAAAAATCTCGATTTCAGTTACAGAGTCACGTGACGCAACACAAACTATCTATCATGGGTCTCTAATTTCTTTAATACACGATTCACGTGCCACGTGGAGGACAAATTGAAAACACGGAAAAACACTGCACTCAAGTGTCCGTGAAATAACGGCCTGTTTTTTATTTTACACGTTTCACGGGTCACGTGTATATCCAGGACAACGATTTCTAGCCTGTGCTCCCGTTGACGCAGACAAACGAAAACGAGGAAGCGCGACGGCCACCGAATCGTGAAATTGTGGAGAATACAGAATCGTTTTGGTAATTTAACGGCGAATTAAAGGAGTTTCGGTTGGAATTACAACGAAATCGAGCGAGGACGAGAATTCGTGCCCTTCGCTAGACTCTAGTTGCTCGTTTCAGCAGTTTCTTTAATGATGTTGATTTTCCTCTAAGTTTTCCTCGCGTGGCAATTATATAGCAACTTAATTGCTCGATAATTACACGGATCTACTTTTGCATTCTTCGTCTTTTTTTTGAACCTTGTCTTGATGCATGCTTGGATAAAAGCATCGCACTGTGTTGATTAAAGTGTCGATTATAATTTACTTTATCCTTTACTACTTTATAACTTTATCCTCAGCCGTGAGAATTCAAAAAAAGTATGACGAATTTCTTACAATAAATGTTATTGGCTGAGACATTATTTCCTGAGAAACTTTCACCATCTTTACTATAAATATTCAATAATCAATCGACAAATCATCCCCTATTTTTACTTCTTTCATCAAATGTTTCACGCGTGTCTAAAAGACATCGAGATACAAACGAGACGATAGAAACTGACGGTCCCTCGACATTTAGTCGAGCCGATCGATAAGATCGTCGTTTAACCGACGCGAGCAAAAGTAAATCGTGCAATTTACTGACAGGTTAAAAGCGTAAAAGAAGATTAAGCTCTTCCAGGGAAAGTCGATCGACATTCACAAAGAGAAACGTTTTGTTAAAAAGCGATCGAACAAATATTAATATAGAAATCTCTGTGTTAAGAGAAAGTGCGTAACGAGAAAGGAACTTATCGCGAGTGTCTCGCGATCGATCGTCAGAGAAATCCTGCGTCGATCGTCGCGTCCTGAAATATGGCGTGCCGTTTTCTTCCATTTGCTTCGTTCGTTCGATCAACGAGAGTAGGTCTCCCCCCCCCCCCCAATTGCGAGATCGCGTGGC